>JAQIXH010000854.1:0-10792 GCA_034700145.1 Panagrolaimus detritophagus | reverse complement strand
GATAATAACAAAATGCAACAATACAACCAAATAATGAACCAATAAAACTTTTTGAATATTCAGGATAACTAAAAACAATAATAACAAATGTGAAAATTAGAATATAGATTTATTAGGATTGTACCGGGTGTCCCAACATAATTAGTGGTTTTGTTTTGGACGGTAAATTTTTCTTTTTAAAGATAACCAAAAACGGACTTCACGGTTGTGTTCGATAAATCATAGGATTTTGTTTTTAATAAAAATTTTAATGATTCCGGATATGCAAATTTTTAAGGATAAATAGTAACAAAAAAATTTTCATTTTCATTTTTTTGCTTACTATCACAAAAAACCCGTCAGTTATTGGAGCGGTTTTCCAAAAAACCGCTCCAATAAAAAAAAGTGATAGTAACTGTGAAAAATTTTTTGAAAACTTAAATGTTACTATCAAAATCTGAATTTTTTTCAAAGGGGGGACCTTGTTAAATTCCCTAATTTTTTTTAAAAATTTTTATGAGCTTAAAAAAAATCCTAAACCAAGATGAGAACAATTGTGAAGTCCGTTTTTGGTTATCTTTAAAAAGAAAAATTTGCCAGCCAAAATAAAACCATTAATTATGTTGGGACACCCGGTACAGATATGATGTCATGCAAAAGGGGAGTGTTTAGGAGTACAGAGTATGACGTTTGATTTCGAGAATTAAAATATCAAATGCATGACAGCGGGATGGAATGGGTCCAGGAATTTCGCTTTTTGGATTACATCATATCTAGACACCTTCAACAATGATAAAACTTACAAATATGCCATTGGAGCTGCCCAAAGACCAAAACATATTCCAGCGAATGCTTCTGTAATACTTTGTGCAGCACAAATTGCACCAAATGGATTATGCAAAAATTTTGAAATATAAATTATTCGAAGTGAAATAAAACTTAATATTATCGTTAAAATCCCAAGCTAAAATATATGTATGTGCTTAAGGGGGTTTATTAAGGAGATTTGCTGCAAATCTATACATTAATTTAAGGAAGCTTTCGCGTTGTGAAAATCAGTTTTGTAGAAAAACATTTTACAAAAAAAACTTACCAAAAAAATGATGAAAGAAAAGTCTAATGATAGAGACATTGAATTTTACTTTTAGATGCAAAAAGCCACTATAAAAATATTTTTTTTCGCAGAAATATCCAAGGTATTTTTCGAGAAACGCTACTCCCAATTTCCAATTTTTAACAATTTTAACAAAATCTGGTTCAATATTTAAGAAAATTTTAAAAATGATAACAGCTGACAAAACAAAATAAAACGAGAAAATAAATATAAAAAAACTAGAAGATAAAACAAGAGAAGACAAAACCTTTCAAGCAAAAAATTTCTTCTATTTTTTGCTTGAAAGGTTTTTGCCTAAATAAATACAAAAAAGTAATTGTTCATTCAATTATAACAAATATCTTTCTTTAATAATTAAAAGCTTTTTTGAAAGCATAAAAGAATGACACATTTTGTTGTTTGCACTTTTATTATTAACTCGAGTAATAATAGACGCATTTTTAATTCTTTATTGGTTACAGTATTCCGCATTAGGTTGTTAACGAGTGCTAACTTCAGTAAACCTGACAAAATATTTGACAAAATGCAAAACAAATTTTTCAAATAAATGTGTTTTTTAATGTAATTATTTCTATAAAAATTTTACAAATGCAATATTTTTTCTCCTTAATATTTAATAAATAATGCAACATTCTTCATGTCTTTTTGTATCATTAAACAGTGTTTTGATAAACATAAATTTTATTTGTTACAAATAATATTTAATTTTCTGAAAAATAAAATATTCAAAACTAATACATGTCGTTTGCGAAAAAGAAAAAAAAGAAATTTATTAGTCTCTCTTTTTTTATAAACATGTGTGTGTCTGCAGCAGATACAAAAAAACGATTTCAAATAAAAAATTGTAAAAGCGACCGGCATATTTTTATGTGTAAAAAGATTTTTTCAAAAACACTTTTTTTCTTTTCGTCATTTTTCATCAAAAAAATAGAAATAAAATTCTTATTTTAGAATTGTTTGTTTTTTCAAATTCGTCTGAAAATATCGCAACTTTTCTTTCTTTTTGATTATTTCGATGAGATATGAAAATATTTGTTTTATATAATGCAATTTTTGAATATTTTTATTGTTTTTAACTTTTTTAAATCAAAATAGATCTTTCAAGTTGTAAAATAAATTTTTAGACATTTTATTTCATTTAAAAAATGGACTTCCTGCATCACAAAAATTAATCATTAATTATAAATGCTTGTTTAGAATTTACTTTGGAAAACATTTTTATTATTAAATATGTTTTTTCAAATCACTGTTTTTTATATACATTTTGTAAAAAATGAATTAAACAAAAATGCTATAAAAAATAACAATCTTTTTTTTTCAAACTTTTAACAAATTTAATTTATCTTTTCAAAAAATAATTGAGCAATGTTTGTTTTTAACTGAAATATATAATACATAATGAGTACAAAAGTTAAAGTGTTGGTTTTCTAAAAATGTGTTTCAGTTTCCAAATTGTTCTTCAAAACTATAATAATACAGCTTAAATCTTAAAAAATGCAGGAAATATTCATAGTCGTTCATGTTTCAAAAAAAAGATTTTTTTTGACAGCTGCAACAATTTTGTACGTATTTTTTGCAGCAATAAATGTATCTGTGCTGCTATTTTTTTCGGCAAAACAAAATAAGAAGGTATAAAGAAAAACAGTCATCTTTTTTGACATCTGCTGCAAAAGATTTAGAGTTGTTTTTTTTATACACATCATTTATTTTTGAATATCGTTCATTTGTTTAAAAATAAAAATATTCGTTTGTGAAAAAACTAAATATTACTTTATTGTATTTAAAAATGGAATAATATTAAAAAAGAGGTGATAAAGGTGTTTTTGCAATACTAATTACAATGTTTTTCCACAGTTTTTAACAAAGAGATTTTCATATAAATGATTTTTAAAATTTATCCCAAGAATTTGTGACAAACAAAGAACAAAATATTAAAAAAGAAAATGACTTAAAGGAGGCGGACGTTTTGATACAGTTCCGAAATCTTGGACATTCGTGATTTTCAGGCAAACTGAGAGTCTTGAAACGAAAATGATCCTTTTTTAAATTTTTTTATCAAAAAAGATGCATTTTCTTTTCAGGGCTCTCAGTTTGCCTGAAAATCACGAATATCCAAGATTCCAAAACTGGATCAAAACGTCCGCCTCCTTTAATGCACAAAATCTTTTATACAAAAAGCTATTTTTAGATAAGAAATTTAAAAAAATAAAATATTTTTAACTGAACGTTAAAAAAAGTTGCCATTTCAAAAAATTATTACTGATAAACTTTGATATAATTAATAATAAAAAATTAAACAGAATTTTTATAAAAATAAGCAATTTGCTTATAAGTTTATGTCCTAAAAAATGCAACAAAAAACACTTTAAGCTCATCCAAAAAACTTTTATATCTGAATGTCATTCAGATATAAAATTTTTTTAAATTATTGGGGAAATTTTGCCATTTCAAAAAATTAGTATTGCATCAGGCGATAACAAATAATAATTTAATAAAATCATGATTGTATTAAAAGAAACATTATTTTGTTATTTCTCCTATAATTATAACAACGACTAAACAAAATACAAAATATTCAAAACGATAACGACCAAATGCAAAACATCTTTTATAAAAAAAAGCTAAAGAGAGTGGTTGCAATTTGTATTTCAAAATTCGTCGATGTTTGCGAAAAAAAGGTGTAACAATTTTTCTTTTTTTGACAAGAATGTTCAAAATAACGCTTAATAACAATTTTGTACAAATGTCGAAAAAATCAATATTTTTTTAAACCTTGCAAAAAAGCTGCCATTTGAAGAAATTACTATTGCATCATTTGGCCAAAGACTTGGATTTTTAATCATGATTATATAAAAAAAATTTAATTGCTTTGTTATTACAATATACAAATATGATATATCAAAATTTTTAAAAAGAATTAAACATTCAAAACGAAAATAACCAAATGCAAAAATTTTTTATAATAAAATTAAAAAAAGTGGTTTCGATTTGTATTTCAAAATTCATCGATGTCTGCAAAAAAAGGCGCAAACTCGGTCGCCTTTTTTATTTTTGTGGCTAAAATAGAGCAATGATGAAATGCTTTTTTTAAAAAAAGATTTTTCTTTCCTTTTTTCTTCAATTTTTTAAATATTTAATTAAATTTATGTTAAAAAATAAATACTGCATTTTTAAAGAAACTCTCACAAACAGCTTTTTTTGGATCAAAAATGCCACTTTTTTTCGAACAAAGCAGAAGCATAAGTTTACATTATTTATTACAAATGCATTTTTTTTATAATTACTCATTTTTGATTTTTAAAAAAATCATGGTTGCGTTTGAATTTTATGTAAAAGTGGGATTTTTTCTAAAGTTAAAAAATTTTTATTTTTTTCATTTACAAATTCTTTTATTCTTTTTTATTTTTACGTTATGCGTAAATTTGACAAATTCCATAATATGAATTTTCACAAGGTTGTTCTCGATAAAGACCTAAATTTGCGATTCGTGCACATTTGGAAGCACCATTATTTCCCCAATTAAGATAATTGACGGTTGCATTGTTTGAATTTTTCCAAACATCTTCGTTGTTGTAAATTTTGTTAAGACCAATCCAAATGTTTTTATCAGCTCCCAACATTTCTGTAAAATTTTTTTACTGAAGTAAAAACTAATTTACAAAAAAAACTTACTATGAGCATTTAAAAATGAGTTTGTTCCATGAATTGACATTAAATTTCCACCCAATTTTACACAAAATGCTTCTGCAGCAACCCAGGGAAGTTCAGGAGTTGGTAATAGACAAATACCTTGTGATGGAAAATATGTCCATCCACGAGGGCATGGAAAAGCACATGATGATTTTTGTGGATTACCTTGGGCAGAATGTCTATTGTTTATCGGTTCTGGATCGCTGTAATCATCAGATTGCCCAAAAACTCCAACAACACCAAAAACAAAAACGAGTGGAATCACAAATTTGAGCATTTTAGGATTGTGCAAAAATCAGTAATAATTTTCTTATATTTTTTACAAATGAAAAACAGCTTTTATATGATAGACGAAAAAATGAAATAGCAATTAAAAGCTATTAAAGAGGCATATTTTAAAAAGTCTTTTAACGTGTCTGTAAAGTATTAAAAGGATTTTTTGCAGACTAATAGAATTTTTTTTAATCGTGAGTTTGTTTAAATCAAATAATTTTCAATACAAAAAAGCACAAAAAATTTTTAATGAATTTTTGTTTTACAAATATGGTTTATTTTTAACACGAAAATCTGAAGATTAAAAAAATGTTGTAGCTAAATAATTTTTGTTAAAAACTGTTATTCAAAAAATTATTATTGTGCACGCAAAAACGAACAACAATCTTCGAATCATAAATAATCAGATTATTCCTATTACAGATGAATGGGGGGGGGCAAGTATTTTTCTCTGTTGCCATATTTCTCCCAGGTCTGTAAAGACCTTTTTTTATATGGTGGTCGGTCTGTATTTTTTTTCGCGCGGCTCCCAAAAAGTGTACTATGTGTTCTTACCAAATACAAGAAAAGGTATATGAAATTCTCCATTTTAAATCCTTTCTTTATTTTTTATTGGAAAAAGTGAATGTTGTTTATATTTCATTTTGTATAAACATTTTTGGTGTTGAATTTTTATTTTACTTTCATTTGTTATAAATTTGTTGAGAGTATTATTTTAAAACATTTATTATTATTTCTTTTAATTTCTTTTATTCAGATCGGACGAAAGCAGGTCATTTACAATCTAATACTCAACAAGCAAGAGGAATTGAACCAAAAAAGAAGGATATCATTTACTCCGATAATCCTGTTGAAAACTTTGTGAAAGATGTCGAAAGCCAAAAACGGTGGGAACGATGCTTCGGAATTTTTATTCCTAATCCTTTTAATTAATCCTAATTTGTTTAATGAAATTTTTTGTCCATAATACAAAATTTTGAATAAAAATATGGCTTTTTTAAATGCCAGCAAACAAAAACATTTAGCTGCTTTTTCTTATTTTGTTTGCATTTATTCCCTTCGAATTCAAATGTTTTTTGAACAATTTCTTTTAAATAAAAAGAAAACAGCTTCATTAAATATTGATGAAAAGCATAGTTTTAAAGAAACAACTGACTGCTATTTGTGAACACTCTGGCACGTTAAATATTGAATTTTGAAGGATTTTTAACTATAAACCAAATGAACTTGTTTTTTAACGGAACGACAACTGCTTTTGGCATGCGTTAAAAGAGAAAAAAAAAGCTTTTTAAAAGCATTGCTAAAAATGTTTTGGTTAAATAGGTGTTGGATATTCTTTTTTTTATTTAATTTTCTTTATGCAATTAAATTGCCTTTTGTTGGAAAATACAGCATGAGCCATGAAGCTGGATATCAGAGAGTTGCATCCGAAGCAGAACTAGTTCGTTATCGGATTAGTACTGGTATAGCATTCATATCTGATTATATTTTTGATAATGATAACATTGGCAGACAATTATTGAATAAATTAAAAAATTATTTGCAAGCTTCAACAGCGTCGGAAACACAACCTGATCAACAAGTCAATGTCACTGTTCCACCCTGTAATATTTAAATTTTTTAACTTATTGACATACGATAATTTTAGATGTTTCCATGTTATTTCCCGTCAAACTTATGGCCAATGAACATTTATTAATTTTTGATATTAAATCATTCACTCCTCAAAAGGTATTCGAAAAACTGAAGGCTGCTTTCCAAAAACATAATTTAGAATTTTTTTGTACTGTTTTTAACGATGTTAAATATAAAGTAGCAGAAACAGAAGATGATTTAGCGGCATTATTGTTGGTCAAAAGAAGTGACACGAATCCTGTGCCTGTTTATCTCTGTGAATGAAAATCTTATTTTTATTGTTCGCCAAGGACGAAAAATTTTTGATTATTTTGTTTCAACTATTTTTCCCAAGTATTTTTAATAAAAATGAATGCAAAGTTATTTCAGTATTTTTTATATGACAGCAGTTTTTTACATGAAAAATTTAATAATAATAAAAGCAAGGATGTGCACCGTTTTTTTAAAGTTGTGCAATAAACATAATTTTGGCACCAAAAAATGCAGAATTTTAATACTAATACGAATTGGTTAAAAAAATTATTAGGTTAAATGCTGATAAAAATGATAATTGATAAAGAAAAATTGAAAATACCGTAATTTTTTCGGTCGAATTTTTTGCACCTCCGTTGCTCAATTTGAAATTGTGCCTATCAGATGCAAAATTTTTTTTAATTAGATGTTCATAATCTTTCTAGGTAAAAACATTAAGTTTTATACAAAGCGGCATCCAAAAAGAACTTTTGTAAGAAAAGATTTGATTTCGATTACTTTGTTTAAACAAACTTTAAAAAAATTTCATTTGCATATTCTTTTATTTATTTTTTTCTTCAAAAATTCATTGGAAAAGCTTTAGCATAAGCAGAAAAGAGGATGGTTTTATGCAGATGAATAAGTTTGACAAAGTCCAACATGGGGCTCATCACAAACTACATTTTGGAAAAGTTCAGAATTAAACACACGTCCACATTTAAAAGAAGAAAGATGATTCCATGTAAGATAATTAACGGTTGCATTGTTTGTATTTTTCCAGACATTTTCATCATTAATTTTGTTTAAACCAATCCAAATATTTGTGTTGTCCAAAAACATTCCTGTAAAAAACCGTGAAAGTAAACATTTTAAAAAACATACAAAAACATACCACTAGCAGCTTTCAATGAATGTTTTCCATGAATTGACATTAAATGTCCCCCATACTTTACACAAAATGCTTCTGCAGCATCCCATGGAAGTTCAGGAGTAGCAAACAAGCAAATACCTTGTAATGGAAAATATGTCCATTCACGTGGGCATGGAAAACCAGAGAATTTATGAGGAGTTTGGATTTCATTTTCGTTGTTTATTGGATCGCTGTAATCATCAGATTGTCCAAAAACTCCAACAACCGCAAAAATGAAAGCGAGTAAAATCACAAATTTGAGCATTTTCGGATTGTCCAAAAACCAATAATGATTTTCTGATATTTTTTCCCAAAAGAAAGACAGCTTTTATATGAAAGTAAAAAATGAATAATTAATTAAAAACCATAAAAATGACATTCGAAAAAGAATGTCAAAATTTTTTTATGTGTCTGACAAATATAAAAAATAATTTTGTTTTGTGTTTATCATCGGAATTCGTATATTATCAATTGTGTTTGGAATACGTTAAATATTAATGATAGTAATGCAAAAAAAATTCCCTAAAATTTTTTGCAATTCTTTCTTAAATGAAGATGACAAATTGTGGTGTTATTTTGACTTAATTCAAGAACGGATGATTGAAAAATAAAAGCCATTGACACTAAAAATCCGTCATACAAATGTTCATCATTATCACCTTACACAATTTTAATATTTTATCTTAAAAGAAAATGCATCAAAAAATCGGAAAAAATTTTTCAAAAAATAAGGATTTTTTGTATGGAAATTGAGCAATCCGTAAAATCGGTGCCATTGATTTTTAGAACTATTCCTTGAAAATTCTGTGTAGAATTATCATAAAGTAACTTTCAAGAATTTTAGGTGACCGAAAAAACCAGTAATGCAAATTTTTCATAACAATTTTTCTTTGGGGGCTGTCCAGACCTTACGTAAGCACAAAATCCTAAATTTTCAACCCCACCCACCCTTCCGTAAGACTACCGTAAGATTGGGCTTGACCCCACCCACCCATACCGTAAGCAAAATCGTAAGGTTTTGGAAAAATTTACTAAAAATTCAAAATAAGCAATAATTTTTTTTATTGCTTTGTTTTTGTGGCACGTGCAGTTTTGCTGAAAATGAAAAATAATTTGAGTTAAAAGTTGTAAATGTAAAGAAACATCAAAAATTTTTTTTTTCGATTTGCGATGTTTTTTAATTTTTTTTTAATTTTAAAATCATTAAAATATGTCTAACACCTTTAAAAATAACTACAAAAGTCATTTAAAGTGATCAAAAAGATCAAATATTAGAGTTATAGTCTCTAAATGATGTTGGGGATATTGATGAAAAATGATTTGTTAAAAAAAATTATTTTTTTGCTTCGGTTGCGACTTTTTTGTGATTGATTATGACTAAACCAAGCATAGAGAATTTTCTAATGAGATTCTCTGGCTTTTAAAACTATTTTAATTATTATTTTTTTGATGTTGGGGGTATTATAGCATACGGTATTTAGAAAAATGAATAGAAGTCAAGAAGGAATGAAGCTATATGGTTCCTTTTCGTATTAATATTTTTGTATAGTTAAGTGAAAACATACTATGGACTCTTCTTTATATTTTTACGCCCCCTTTTTGTTTTTTGCCAAATTGAAAAATTTGAAGATTTTGTACTTCAACATCAAAAAAATTATAAAACTTGAGAAACAGTTTTTCACCCAAAAATGAGCCCGTGAATTAAATTGTAAGATTTTTAAAAACATTAATATAAGCGTAGGGATCAGTTGAAGGATCAACAATTAGTAAACCTCCAGAATAATCACCAATTTATTCTTCACGTTGTTCATCAGTTGGTTCATCTTCTAATTCACTTTCCAATTGATTTTCGTCAAGAGTATTAAAAAAATCTAAAGTTTGCAATAAAAAAAGAATAATAATTAAAAATTGAGAAATATTGCTTACGTAAGATTTGGATTGACCCCATCCACCCATCACCATAAGATTTCGTAAGATTTGGCTTACCCCCACCCACCCATAAAAGTGCTTACGTAAGGTCTGGACAGCCCCTTGATGGCCCTTATTTTTTGAAAAACTTTTTTTCGATTATTTGATGGCATTTTCGTTTAAGATGAAATAATAAAATTGTGTAAGGTGACGGATTTTCAGTGCTAATGGATTTTATTTTTCAATCATCCGTTCTTGAATTAAATCAAAAAAAACACCTTGGGCCTTATATTTTGGTTAAAGCTTAATATAGTCTGACAAACTGAATCCACGTTATATAAAAAATCACACAGATATTAAATTTGAACAATTAATGAAGATAAATTTATATTTTTACACATGTTGTAGTGTAATGAAAGATGGCAAACTACAAAGCTTTTAAAAATAAGATAACAATGAAGAAAAAAATAAAGAGGTGCAGCTGTAATTTAATTGTTGTTGTTTTGCGCTATCAATAAAAAACCCTGTTAATTGAGTTAACTACGATGGCTAATTTTTATCACAAAAAAGCACACCTTAATTTTTTTATGTGTTGTTTGGTTAAAAAGTGAAAAAGCAAATAAAATTTTAATCATTAAATTTTTGGTTAAAAACTGAAAAGCAGTCGAAAATTGGTAGGTAGACTAATTTGAGGTCAGAGATCTCGAATTTAAATCCCATATGTCTCACTTTTATGCAAATTTTTCATCTACCACATGCAGTATTTTTTTCGATTTTTTGTGATTTTAGGGGTACCGCATGCGGTAGATGAAAAATTTGCATAAAAATGAGACATATGGGATTTAAATTCGAGATCTCTGACCTCAAATTAGTCTACCTACCAATTTTTAGCCTCATTTGAGGATTTTTCGTTTTTATGTCCGACGAGAAAGTTGAAAATTACAAAAAATGGCTTGTAAATTAATAATTAAAAATTTTTTTAGTTGACAAAACTGTTAAATCACGAAGCAATTTTTGTTGCACAAAATGGAAGAACCCTGTTCCTTCAACAA
>JAQIXH010000853.1:0-10796 GCA_034700145.1 Panagrolaimus detritophagus | reverse complement strand
TAAAGGTTTTGATTGCGGTTATGTGTATTGTTATTATTGTTTTAAAAGTTTAAGTTTTTATAAAATTGATATAAAAATTATGTATTTTTTGTAATAAAAATAAGTTTTTAAAGCCTAAAAGGTAGTTAAGCATCAGAAAAATTATAGAATACCAAAAAAGTACATAAAAGTTTTATGATAAAACAGCTAATTTTAGAATGTTTTCAACTTTTAAAAAGAAAAAGAAAACTAAAAACATATGATTTTTTTTGGTCAAAGTTTTTAGTCTATAAAATTGTTGACGCATAAAATCTAAAAGGAACTACAAATAAATTCAATAAAATGTTAAATACGTAAATATGAGTTGGCGACCGTAAAAACGAAATTTAAAATAAAAATTAAAAATTTTTTAAAATGATCAAATTATATTCAGTTAATAATTTTTTTCAATTGTTTGCAGACATTGATGTGTCCAATTAAATTTCACTGATAATTATTCTCAATTTTTTGTTAAACAGTTTCATTTTATTCAAACAAAATATTTTTTATATTTTAAATACCTATAAATTAAATATTCCAAAACCAAACACATGCCACATACTTTTTTTTGCTCAAAAAGAAAACACAAGTATAGTGTTTTTTTTCTCTTTGCTGAAATAAATCAATAATTTTTTGTTCAGTCAAAAAATATATCGCGAAAACGTTTATTGCCTTTTTTTGTTGAAAAAAATATTTTTTCGATGAAAGAATATGTATGAAAAAATTTTTTTGAAAGTGTTGCTACTTTTTTTAAAGTGTCATACAAAGAAAAAAGAAGCATTTCGCAACATTTTTTAAAAAATAATTTAAAATTTTTTTCCCAAACGAAGAAAGAAAATGTTAAAAAGCATCAATCTTTTGAACTTAAAAAGTTTTGAATTTTTGGTTATTTTTAAATTAAATTACAATAGCTTTAAAAGTACAAAAAACGATTGTTTTTATCATGACATTTGTTTTCTGAAAGTTGTCATCATTAGAATTAAAAGAAAATGCAATATAAATCTTTGACTTTAATATACTTTTACAACTCTCGACTTTTCTTCATTCTTTGAACAATCTCTCCATGGAATTATATAAGGAAGAAGTAATTCAATAATCTAAAAATGTAAAAAGTAAAATTAATATTATTAAAAAAAACTTACAACATAAATCCATGATTGAATATCAGATTTTCGTGATTGTGGTAGACTTTTATGTGCTTCTCTCGGAGCATATTTTGTTGTACTGATAGAATCATAATTTAAACTTCTCAATCTGAATGTTGAAACAGATTAGTTAGAATCAGATAGAAACATACAGTGGCATTTCAGCTGGTTTATAACAAAATGTGCAAAGCTAACAAAAAAAGTGTAAAAGAAGCCCATTTTGGCACACCTGTTAATTTTTTTCCATCGTATTTTCATGGTAGAGTTTGCATATTTTGCAAAATAAAATTGGACAAATTTAAAAAATTTTGTGTTTTGTTTAAAATTTCAAAAAAGACACAAAACGTTGAAAAAGTGCATTTTGAATTATTAAGTGCTGAACAAATTTCAAACACTATATATAATTTTTTTAGTTTAAGTAATAATTAGCATATAAAACATTTTTCAAAAACACAAAAATCCATCGTATCGTTTTCAAAACTGAAATTTGCTAAAAACATTTTGTAAAACTTTTATATCTTTTAAAAACAGTTGCACTATTATCACATTTAAGCACATTTCTATGGATCTTCCTTAGAAAATCAATGATCAAATTTTTATTAATCAAAATTAAATTAAAATCTTTATTTGTTAGTCTTGGGCACGGTGTGGAAAAAAGCATTTTGTCAGAATACTGTAACCACCGGTGTTTTTGGCATTTTAAGAACTGTTAATCGCGTTCAAAGTATTACATTGGTGCTTAGATATGTTTATTTATCCATTTCAATGATTTTTAAGAATAAATTTTTCCCAAATTATTCAATTTGTAAGGATCCGATCCGAAAAATTCTTGTAAATGAGGATTCATTTTTTTCAAAAAAAATTCTACTTCCAATTTTTCTTCAGCCGTTTGGTAAACGAAAAAGACTTTATACTCTTTAGCAAAAGAAAAGCTTTGAATAAAACAATCAAATTTTTTTTACGTTTTTTCGAATGTTTAAATTAATTAAAGCTTTTATTTTGTTGAAACAAAAAAGAAAATAAGAGATTTATATTTAACGTTGTTAAATATAATTACATTTCCTCATCAAAAAAATAAGAAAAGCGTTTCGTAAATTACAAATTGTAATTATGAAATATACAGTTTCAACTTTCTCACCAAAATATTCAAAGAAAATTGTCAAAGATTAAAAGTTCAGTTTTTTCTTTTAAAAAATTGACAACGATGTGTTTGCAGAAAAAAAAGCTATTCACAAAACATTTGGTTTTTTTTCTTTAAACATATTTCAGCAAAAAGTATTAATCTGTCATTGAAAAAGGAAGAAAAATTTTAAAAGTGTCGAACAACAACAATCTGTCTTTTGCAACCGCAATTTCGCAGTCGATTTTTTAAAACTGAAATGTTTTTGAATGTTTTAAAAAAAATACTGCTGTCAAAAAAGAATAAGTAATTTTACAATTTTCACATTTCCAAAAAGATAGATAATAAATACAAGAAAGCTGAAACACCAACGAGCATAAAAAAACATTAATTATTAAGACCGTCATTCAAGATTTGTATCAAATATTAAATATAAATATATGAAAATTTCAATTTTTCGTTTTTAAAATAACAAACACGCAAAAAATTTTTCGTAATAAGGAATGAAGAAGTTTGATGCTCCATTAAAATTCCCTAGCGATTTTATATCTTCACATTATTTAAAACTTGCTGAATAACTTTTCTTTCGCTCAAATTACTCAACAATTTTTTTCCTTTCGCAAATGAAAAATACAACGTTAATAAATATTTATATTTGATTTCTACAAGGTCGAAATTGTTTTATCTAAACCATTTATTATTACACTTTTTCGTTAAAGTTCAAACAACGCTTACATATGAAAATCATTTTTTGCAAGTTTAAAATATTATATCTAATAACTTTATCATTTTCTACCTGCAAATTACTTTTACATATTTTGATATTCATTTTATAGGATAATTTAAAAAAAGCTTTTTTTGACCAGAAAAAAAACGACCCGAAAAAGTAATTTTAAACCCTTTTGGATTAATGACGTTATTTTAAATTATTAGAATAAAAATTCTGTTGAAATAAAATAGAAATAAAAATATTAAATGCACCAATCCTTTATTATCATTTATTCAATTATCTTTTAAACTTTAAAAAAGGTTTGCATATTTTTTAAAACTTATTCTTTAATCTTTTGCTTTTATTTTTCTACCATAAAATATTCAAAAAACATTTTTAAAATTTCTTTGGAATTTTTACTGAAATCTTCAAACACAAACATTAAAATGTTTTTGCGAAAATATTGATCGATCAAAGAAAAAAAGAGCTGAAAAGAGTGTTTCTAAAAACTAACAAAAGAATAAAAAACCATCCCATTTTTTCACAGATGCAAAAATTGCAATAAAAATGTGCCGTCAAAAAAAAAAGAACATATTTTTGACTTTTTGTGATCGAAATATTTTTGAATGTTTTATTGAAATTAAAATGAGATCAAAAATGATAAGGAATAAGTACAAAAATTTAGCATTCATCACTAATTAAGTCGACAAAATGAAAAATTAAACATTAAATATTTATTTTATTTTAGTTTCATAAACAAATTTTTAAAACAACTTAAATTAAAACTTTGCAAAAGAATCTTCGTTTTTAAAAACTAAATTTATTTCAACTTTCGATATTTCAAATACTTTTACGGTTCTTTTACTTTCAGAATTCATACTGAAATCCTTTCACCAGTGTCTTGCTTCGCGCCGCGCCCGCGCTGCGCTAGCGCGACCTTCAAAAAATTCCTGGCGCGGCGCGGCGCGACTTTTTTAAAAGTTAAAAGTAAATTTTTCAATTTCACAGGGGGGAGTACGTTAAATTTTTGGTTTTTTTTTTAAATTTTCTGGCGCGGCGCGGCGCGCAGCGCGACTTTTATAAATCTCTGGCGCGTGGCGCGGCGCGACATAGGTAAAAAACAGAAAAGCAAGACACTGCCTTTTACGTTATTTCATTTCATATTATTCTGAATTAATTTTACTTTGTTAAAATAAGAAAACCATGATTCATACTTAACAAATCGTAACTGTCACTCTTTTTGTTTAAACTCCAATAAAAAAGAGGTCAAAAAACTTCTTTAATTTTTTTTATAAATTTTATTTGTGTAAAAAAAATTCGAAAACCATTTTAAAATTATTTTTTTTTAGATTTTGCAAATAAAACATTTGGCAAAGATTTTGCAGAAAAATGAGAAACATCGGAACATTTGTTTTTCACTTTCCTTTAAAAATTTTTCAGCGCAAAATATTGATCTATCAACGAAAAAAAGGAAGAGTAAAGCAAAATAAAATTTTCAAAAACCGAAAATGTTACAAACAATAGCTCGGTTTTTACTAAAATGAAAAAATTGCAGTCGATTTTTTACGGCAAAATTCTTTTTGAATATTTTATTAAAAAAATGGCGCAAAATAGACCAAATAATTTTACGATAATTATTTGAATATCAAAAAATAAAGATATTAAATTCACAGAATTTATTTTGTGAATCACAAAATTTTTAGTAATAATTATTCACAAGAAATGAAATAAACAATTTTTACTTAAACCTAATTTCAAATTCTTTTCAAACGTTTTATATATGTTTATTTTGTTTTTCAAAATAGTTAAGCTAAACATAATTTTTTAATAGCCTTTTGTCATTAACAATGGGGAATAAAGTAATGTCAATCTCTCATTAAACTCGTTTTTATTGCACAATAAAAAAATGGTTATTAACAGCGTTAATTTTATTTTGTCCTTTATATGTATCAAAGTCAGGGATTTATAGTGCAAAATATAAGATAAAATAAATGTTAAAATTTCTTCCAATGAGATTATGATAGAACATTTTACGGTCAATGAAAACATGACTTTACACAAAAACTATTAAAAAATGGTTCAACAGCAAGCTTTAAGTCGATGATATTACATTTCAAATGAAATTATATAGAACTACTTGCAAAAAAATAATTTAGAAGTTTAAACAAAAAAATTCAATATGCTTTAAAAATAAGCTAATATCGAAAATGATGAGAGGTTGTCGGTGGTAAAAGATATTTCACGATTTTCATTTTAAAAACAACTTCGAAATACACTTGCAAATTTAATGTTGTGAACTTTAAACTTAAAGGGTCAAAGATCATAAAAACCATCAATTTGGAAAAAGGAGCCTTTGAAAAGTGAAAAAAAAGAATAACAGCAGTCGTAGAAAAAACAACGCCAAAAGAAATATAGAAGATACAACAAAAAAGTGTCAAAAAACTTTTTGTAGTCGAAAAATGAAATCGATTTTTCGAAATTGAAATGTTTTTGAATTTTTTATTTAAACTAAATGTGTTCATGAAAAAAATAATTTCAACGTTTTACATATTACAAAAAAAATAAGCGTTTAAATACCGAAAAACGAAGCATGCCACACTAGAGTTATTATAACACCAAAGAACATTAATTATTTAAAGATTTACAAAAGTTTCATATCAAACAATAAATACAAAAAACTAAAATGATTTTCATCTTTTAGAATTGTTTAATTTAGAAGAAGTTTTTTGCAATAAAGTATTTGTCAGTGAGGGATTCGGGGATTTTAAAGTTGAATGCCCAAAATGGCTTGAAATGAAATCTCCATAATCGATTACATCAAATCTGTCAAATAGATAATAAGATAAAGGACCCAACTATTTTTGACATTGGATACAATATTTTTCAAATTTGCATATTTGTTGAAAAACATCTGGGGATTTCAGGATTTTAATTGTAACGTTTTTTCGATTTCAACTAAAAAACTTTTTATTACTCCTTATTGTTTCTGTAATTCTTTTATTTATCTTTGCCCACTTAGCCTATCCTGGAGTAAAAATAAACTAAAATAAAATAAAAAAATGAATCAAATATTTCAAAGGAGTTACATAAAATGATTTTCATAAAAATATAAAAAAGTTTTTCGGTTCATTTCGAAAAGCATTTTAACGAAAAAAGTTGATCGCTCATTCAAAAAAAAGGACGAAAACAAAAACTACTAAAAACTAAAAAAAAGTGTAAAACCATTTTGCACAACTGCTAATTTTTTTGACCATTTTTTTATTAATTTTATGAGTATTTTCCAAAATAAAAAGGGAACAGTCTAAAAAAAGTTAAATTTTTAACGCTGATAAAATGTGATTTGAATTTTTAAATACTCAAATTGACGCAGACATTAAATTTAAATTTTTATTTGTTTAATTATTTTTCAAAGTAATACATTTTTTAAAAACATAAACATCCATCGTATATTAATTTCAAAGCAGTATAAAATTGTTGAAATAGAATAATAAATAACAAAATTATTCTTAATTATTTTGCTCAACTTTTTTTGTTTTAAAAAATATTCAAAAAGATTTAAGTCATCAAAATCAAAAGCAAAAAAATGGGCTGGTTTTACACTTGTTTATTTGGTTTTTAAAACTTTTTGTTTGTGCTGTTCTTTTTTTGATTCATCAACTGACATTTAAATTCAAAAATGTGGAAAGAAACTGAAAAAAAACATATAGTGGCGCTTAAAAGTTTCTGCCCCCTGTAAACAATTTAGGGCTTTTAATAGTTTATTTTTTAAATTTATCTTAAAGGAAAATTTTGTAAAGTCGAAATTGGAACATGATATTTACTGAATTTTTCCAAAAACAGGTGCATAAATAATATTATTTTGAAAAATTTATATAAAGAAGTCTCCGATTTAAAAACATATTAAATATTTATTACAATTATTTATTATTCCGGCAATAAAATATTCAAAAAAAAAACTTTGAAAGAAAATTTTTTTGTAATATTTTCTGAAAATCAACAAACAAAAACAGTTTTCTTTTTTATTTTATTTTAAACATTTGTCTGTGTAAAAATAATCCGATTAAAGAAAAATGAAAAAAGGGCGTAAGAAAGAAGTTTCCAAAAAAGAGAAAAAAAATGTAAGACCGGCCCATTTTTTCTTTAAAATTGCGAAAAACCTTAAAAAACGCATTTATGATTTTTTTTGACAAAGTTATTTTTGAATGTTTTATAATAGTAATTTAAAACGGTCTAAAAGACGAAATCGGTGTTTGTTTATGTATATCAAAATAAATAAACATAAGATATAAAAAATATGGCACCATTTCTGAATGAAGTTGAAAGCATTAAATATAAATTTTGCGTTTAAAAAACTTCAACCAAATTTTCAAACTTTGAATTGAATTTTCAAAGAACTTTTACTTTCCAATTCTCACAAAAATATTATACACTTTTATATTAGCATTTTTCAATTAGTATTATGTAAAATTTTAGGCGTTTTTATGAAAAAAGGTTGTTGTAATGTCGGAGGAATCATAAAATGTTTACCGTTTTATCCAAAATAATTTTTTAAATTTATGTTAAAGGACGAATTATGCGTCAAGTTTTCAATTATGTTTTTAAACAGAAAGAATATTTTTGTGTCAAAAATTTGGTAAAACAACAGATTTTGCAAAATTTGTGAATATACCACATTTTAAATAAAGCTTTTGTTGACAATAGAACGTGAAGCATTTTTTTTATGAAATGTGAGAAAATTAGCAAAACTATGGTACAAAAAATACAAATTGAACATTTTTTAAACTATAATTATAATATATAAACCTATAATTTATAGTTGATTACTTTTATTGTGTAAAAATAGAAAAATGAGAAAAGAGAAATCGAAAAGAGGGAGAAAATGGTTGGGTTGGCGCCATTTTCTCCTTTGTTGTCTGCCCTTTTGAAGGTGCAGGTGTTTTGAAAGTGGTGGAAAGCGCGACGTTGGTGCCAACCGTCGCGACAAAACTATATAATTTCTGGTTTTCAAAACAGATCAACATTGATTTTCATATGGTAAACAAAAAGCAATATTATCACTTACAACATGAGAGATTTGGAATAGTCATCAAATGTTTTACAAATTGTGATTCCGATTTTCTTTAACCTTAATAAAATTAATAATTTGCTTCATATAATGGTTGTCTTTTTAAAAAAGCGATTTTCAAAAAGTTGTTTAAATATTCAAAAAAGGGGAATGTCACACTATTTTTGTTTATTTTGTATTACTGGGTTTTAATACTAATTTGTATTTTCTTAAAAATTACGTAAGAATTTCTTTGAATGAAGTGTTTCTGCAATCATTCGAAGAACAGTATTTGCGTATTTCAATTTCTTTCGTTGTAAATATTTAAAAGAACGAGTAATGTAATATATGACAAACAATTATTATTTTATTCTAAAAAACAGCAACAAAAGTGGATAAGCTTTCGTCAATAAAAATAAAACGACAAAGTTTAAGAAAATAATTTTACAACTTTCAAAATTATATTAAAGATTTAATTTCATCAAACAATTCTTTTTTTTGTTCTAAAATTTAAGTTGCTTATGCAATTTCATTCTTCTCTCCCTACAAATGCTTATAGAACTATTAACTTTTGTGTCGAATTTTCCTTTTTGTTGGCTTATGAGCATATAAGAGGGAAACATTTACTGATAAAAAAAAGCACAATAAAACTCAATGAAAAAAATTTCATTGAAAGAAACTTTTTTAATTTGTTTTTAAAAATGGAGAAAAAATGTTTATTACTGATTTTTTTGTTGACAGTATTGATTAAACATGGATTTTGTGATTGTTCTGCCAGTGAATTGCAGGTTAAATGACACAAATTATGAAATGTTTTAAACAACAATTTTTAGACTTTAAATACCTGCTATAGTAATTATTTTCAATCGCTCAAAACAAACCCTAATAATTACTATCATGATGTATATGCAAATGAGACAGATGCTTATCTTCGTTCTAATACAGGCATTGATACACTTTGCAGCTATTACAGCACATTACAAAAATGTTTGGGTAATACTATTGTAAATAATTGTATCAATCCTAAAACGTATTACAACAATTTTGGTGAAAATTATGATTTTGTTGTAGATTATTTTGAAATACAATTTATGTGTGGAAATGGAAAACAAAGTGAATTTGTTGAATTCAATGTTTTTTAATATTTAATAATTTTTTTATAGTTTTAAAAAATAACAAAGCATGCATTTTTAATATGGATCCTGATTGTGATGAAGATGACACATGTGAAAATTCAAATGCTTATATAAAATGTTATGCAAATGCAGCAAAAGACAAATGTGGACAAGATGGATACTGTTTCTTTTACAATTATTTTTCTATCGAATATTGTCATTCAGTATGCAATAATACATGCTCTAATGTCCTTACATGTAGTACAAAATCAAATGCTATTTCTTATAATAATTTTATTATACTTTTTGTTAGTATTTTTTATTTTTTGATTTTTAAACAATAACTTTTCGTTTGTTTTTTTTCCTTTCTTTTTCCATTTTTAAAAGTTTTCATTCCGTACATTTCAAAAAGAATGAATGTAAAAATGACAAAAATACTTAATTTACTGACAAAAAATATAAATTTTCAATGAAAACGAAAAGAAAAAGTGTAAATATATTTTTTCAATGTTTCAGTGTCTTTTTTTTGGTGAATTCGTAAATTTATGACCAAAATGTTTTTTAAATATTTTATTAAAAGCTATATTAATAATTTTAATTTAAAATAACCTAAAAATTAGGAAGCATTTTGATGAGAATGAAAATAAATTGTTTCATTAACAGTTATTAAAAATTCCATTAAATATGAATTATTGTGATTTGTTTAACTTTTACGTATTTATTTTAAAGTAAAGTTGTGTGCAAACACAGTTTTGATATAATTGCTTAAAATTCTTTGTGTAATTTTTATTCGGTAAAAATTTGTCATTGATATCACTGTTATTGATATTAAGAAAACAATAAACGACTCTTACAAAAAATATTTTCTATTGCATTTAGCAAAATTTTGGTAACTTTCAAAAAAACATTTCGAAAGAATTCAGACAGAAGGAATATATTAGTATACAACTTTTGTAGATGAATGCAAGCGAATGCCAGATGAATGCCAGCGAATGCCAGATGAATGCCAGCGAATGCCAGCGAATGCCAGATTAATGCCAGCGAATGCCAGATGAATGCCAGCGAATGCCAGCGAATGCCAGTGAATGTAAAACGAATGCCAGATTAATGCCAGCGAATGCGAGATGAATGCCAGCGAATGCCAGCGAATTGTAAACGAATGCCAGCGAATGTAAAACGAATGCCAGCGAATGCCAGCGAATGCCAGTGCATGTAAAACGAATGCCAGATGAATGCCAGTGAATGTAAAACGAATGCCAGATGAATGCCAGCGAATGCCAGCGAATTGTAAACGAATGCCAGCGAATGCCAGTGAATGTAAAACGAATGCCAGATGAATGCCAGCGAATGCGAGATGAACGCCAGCGAATGCGAGATGAATGCCAGCGAATGTAATACGAATGCCAGCGAATGCCAGTGCATGTAAAACGAATGCCGGATGAATGCCAGCGAATGCCAGTGAATGTAAAACGAATGCCAGATGAATGCCAGCGAATGCCAGATTAACGCCAGATGAATGCCAGCGAATGCTAGTGAATGTAAAACGAATGCCGGATGAATGCCAGCGTATGCCAGTGAATGTAAAACGAATGCCAGATGAATGCCAGCGAATGCCAGTGAATGTAAAACGAATGCAAGCGAATGC
>JAQIXH010000852.1:0-10801 GCA_034700145.1 Panagrolaimus detritophagus | reverse complement strand
CCAATTGTGGATGTGTTGATAGTAATTTCAGTGGTAAATGGATACCGTAATACTGTTAAAAAGTTTATAAATTATATGTTTAACGTGAAAGAATATCAAAGGCATGCAGAAATTTATAACATTAAAAGAACTAGTTTATTTTAGACTTCTTTTTTACGTTATTATCGCTTGAATTAGTTGGTTTTTGATGTTGCATTTTAAATTTGTTGTATTTCAAAAATTTTTTAATGCTAAAGTCAAAGGTTTTGTACATTTTAACAATTCTAGATAAACAATGTTTACTTACAAAAACAATAGCAAAAAGATAAATGAACAACAATTTAAAAAGTAAATAAATCCTTTTTTTGCACTTCTGTTTAAGTTCTTCAAAATGGTTTGAATGTGCAACTTGAATAACTTCAAAAACATTGGATGCAGATACATTAATAATTAGTATATGTCTGCAGAATTCCTGGTAAGATTTATTTTATTTGTATTTGCCAATTATTAATTACTGGTAAAAAATAATTTGAGGAAAAACTAATTTGTAAAAGTATGATATAAAAAAAATTAACATTTTGCAGTAGCCACCTACAGCTTTCCCTGTTCAATAGAGCAAATAAAGCCAAAGTACGGCACATATATTCGTATGTATATGTAGAAAAAATCTCTCAGGAACAAAAAAACGGCGAATAAACTTTTTATTAATAAAGAAAATTTGGAAAAACTAATTTAATTACACAAAATGTCTATCCGAATTATATCAATTTAATTTACAGGATATTTGTGATATAAATTGTGTTTACATTTTGTCAAAAAAAAGGAGTTTTAACTGGTAGAAAATTTCGTTATATTATTGGTAATTTCATGCATGAAGCGAAAATCGTCTAATTCAGACGATTTTTTAGACGAATGAAAATAAAAATTTGAAAAAAGAACAAAAGTTTTCGCCGTTCATTTGTTTTTTAGAAGAAATATACGATTTCTGTTTCTTTCCTGATTTCGTGGACAATAGATTTTTTCAACTTTACAAAACAAATTATTTGTTCATTATTTACTACGAATAAATTCATAAAATTCCCTCTTTGCCGTTGACAATGAGTTGAGGTTCAAACCGTTCACAAAGTTCTTAACTTTTTTTCCAAATCTTCAATAAATTAATTTTTACTGTTTTTCCAGTACCTTTTTTCTTTACCAAATATGACACAGTACTTCTCCGACAAGATTAATTTCTCGAATATCCACTATTACTTCAAAACTTAATTACTAAAAAAACACCAAAGCGGAGGAATTAAAAAATAGATTTAAAAAAATTTTTTAAAAAGTTTAATCTTTTCTTCATTTGTATCAGAAGCTTGAAGATTTTGGCGAAGTTGTTAAAATGCTTTCTGATAATATGGTGGCAAAGATTCCAAATTTATACCGTTTATTTGATCCATAATAAATTCAGTTAAACAAAAACATAAAAGCATAAACGGGAACTGAAACTTTAAATATCTGTTCTATTTGCATAAAGCGTATTTAAAAAAGAGTACGATTAGTTTAACCTCAAAAATGGAATTAAAAAATCAATAAATACCTTATAGGCATTCTGAAAAAAAGAGAGAACAAGAAGTATGGTGCAAATTTTTTTCTTCATTTTCAGGTAGACCAAATTTTGCCAAATGGATTTGATAAATATAAAAAAATGGCATGAAGGTGTGCGTCTGTTTTTACTTAAAAAATGACAGTCCCAGCAAAAAACACTTTTTATGATAGACCAAAAAAAAATGACGAGTGCCATAGTTGCATTTACATTTTTTTTTGACTGATGTGTCATTCCAACCAAATTCTTTTTGCAGTGATGATGTCCCAAATTTTTTTATACGAATTACCTGTCCCCTCGCAAATTTTAAGTAAAATCTAAACATCTTTTTTTATATATTAAAACATAGTCTTTGTTACATAGAATAATAACTTTCGTATCAGCTTATATTACATTCTTAAATTCTTTTATTACTATCTAATATTAAATTTTAGATTTTAAAAAATCACTCGTCTTTGCTATAAAAACAGTATTTTAAATGGCGAAATGTTTTTGGATCGTAAATGCGATTCTTTTATTTGCAATATTTCATTTATCGATCGCCGCAGGAAGCTCCAGCACACCGTTAATAGTTCGCATAAGAGCTGAAAATAAAACTGGAAATGAAGGTTTTCTTGGATACACGTTTGTCTATTTTATATTTTTTTTAATCGCAAAATAAAAAATAGTATCCTTATTTATTACATGACTTTCGGTATCTGATTCTATAAGTTTTAGAAATAATAAATTCAAGGGTGTAGTTACTATTTTGTAGTTCACTGAAGTTGAGAATAAACAAGAGCCATAAATAAAAGTCCAGCACCGATTAAAGCCAAACCCGATCCACTTTTATCTTGGTTTCCTTTATGCTTGTTTCAAAAACTTGCACAATCGTATCAGAAGACTATTATCCCTTGTCTTTTATCGAAGTACAAAAGAAAAAACCTATTGTAATAATTTTTAGCGAAAGCGAATCTATAATTGTACAATCCGATAAAGAAATCAAACTTTCCGTATTTGGATATGATCTTACTGAAGTTGAAAGCATTGGATTCACGATTAATAGTGATTGCTCTGATGTATCGTACATTTCACATCAAGATTTCTTAGATTATTCAAATCAACTTATTGTTTTGAAATACAAGTTTAAAGCGTAAGAATTTAAAAATTAAACAAATTTTTAGAAAGGTTACAAAAAATTTACAGGACAAAATCTTTATATCAAATTTGTTTAAAACTAAAGCCATGCAAAGAATATAATGGTGATTTATATGAACGTAATGATATACTTGAAGATTATTTAAAAAATTCTATTGCTGTCAATGACTTTGTTTCAATAACAAATAATAACAAAATTCAACAAGAAGAATTCATTATCATTATTTTGTTATTTCTGGGTTTCATAATGTGGATATTATTAAATCCAGAAAACAGTAAGCTTTTTTTATATTAAGCATAATGAAACAAATTTAATGCTTGATTTATCTCGGATATTATATACAGTAGCGCTCAAACGATTCAATTCAAAAATCTGAAGCATGTATTAGATGAATCAAATTGAAATTTTCAGGGTTTGTTATCAATGAATAGGAGTACTTGAAAATGCAATTTGACAGTAGGTGCACCGCTGCACCGCCGAGTTAAACTTGGAGCAAAAACATCAAAAACAGCGAAAATGCATAATTTCAAAAAATCAGGAAAAATCAGAAAATGAGTTTTATGACTCCAGAAGCTCCTAAAAACTTCTAATGGATCTAAGGAACAATTATGAAATTAAAAAACAACTTTTGGTGCAGAAATAAGGTCACACCGATTTTTTGAAAAAGGTGCACAAAAACGTTTGTGCACCAAATTTTTGAATTCCCGCCAGAATTTTTCGTTGTGAGAGGATTCAGGCAAGAAAGCGGTGCTGTAATAAAGCTCTCAGATAGAGCTTCAAAAGTTGTATTTGGGTTTAGGAAGTGGCTCCACAGAAAAAAAATTATCCACAATATTCAAAGTGCCCAAAAACTTTTGAGCGCAGCTGTATCTTTAAACGTTTTCAAACTAATTCTAAACTTTAGATCCAGCAAAAAAAACGGCAGAAGTAAATGAAAACGTCAAAATTTTGAACAACAATGATGATACAATTTCTAAAAATACTTCAAAATTGTATGAAATTATGTCCAATAATAAATTTTCTGATATAATTCTTATCTCTTCTGATAATGTTAAAATTCCAAGTCATCGATGCGTTTTATCAAAATATTCCAAAATTATTTCAAAAATTATTGAAGAATTTATTGATTTACCTGTTACAATTGACATTGAAAATTTTAATGCTGAAACAATTAACGCTGTTTTAAGCTTTTTATATGATAAGCATGATGCAATCAATGGAAAAGAAATTGATGTCTTTAAATTTGCTCTTGAATATGGAATTCAAGAATTAATGGTGAAATTTTAAAATATCTTATACATTTACAATTAACTCTTTTTTCCAGGATGTTTGTTGTGCTTTCTTTGAGAAATCAGTTAATTCTGAAAATGTTTGTGAATACATTCAAATTGCATATTCAAATAATTTTGAAGAGTTAAAGCAAAAATGTTTAAAAATTTTGGCCGAAAAGAAGAAAGATATTGATGCTTTAGAATTGGCTGTTCTTCCAAAAAATATTATTATTGATGCTTTTTGTCTTTAAAATGTTTTCTTGTTGATTTTTCACTCAAGTTGTGACTTTGTTTTTACTTTTTGGTTCTTAAAAAACCTTTTTTTTGCTCAAAAATGCATACTTTGCTTTCCATGGTATAAAAATGTAACTTGAAGAAATCCTTGTAAAAGTTCTAATCCACAGATAAAATGAGCGTTGGAAATCCAACCACTCCCTCCCCCCCAAAATTTTTTTGAGGAACTTGTCCATAAAAAGAGTACGTCAAAATGGGAAAAAATCTTTTCAATGTATTGAAAGAATCTGATAGCTTTGTTGAAAATGGTAAAATATTTTTAAACATCATTCTTTTTTAGGTTTTATATTTGTTTGATTTACGGCTTGACATTTTAAAAATATTTCTTGCTAATCATTTTATTATTTGAATTCCTAGAGTTTTTTTATGTCTTTGGTAAAAATATAGAAGGTTAATTATTATTTTCTTGAAAATCCATTTTAAAACTTTTTATAATTGCAAAATATTCAAAAAAGAAGATAAAAATACTATTTTTTCGGGTTCTCTGTCCATCTTTTGAAAAAGAAAGTGCAAATAACAACAAAAAACGCGTTTGCTTTATTTTTTCTCTTTTTTTTAAGACGCCGAAACATTTCGAGCTTTTTCTCCGTTTAAAAAAACGTTTGGCAGAGCTATTTTGGTTTTCATCATGTTCTTTTTTGCGAAAGAGAATGGCTTTGATTTTTTCACACTTGCAGTCAGTAAAACTAGTAAATAATAAATGTGCAAAAACATTTCTTTTAAGCAGAAAATGCTTTTTAAGAAAATGTCAAATAATATTTATAAATCTACGACAATAAACTTACAAACAAAGACTTGCTGTATTATTAACTTATGCAAAAACATCTTTCTGAAATTCTTTTTTATATTTATAGAAAATGAAGTCGGACATTTCATTGTTGCATCATAAACAACGACTTTTTTGAGATTTGTTTACGAAATTATAACTAACAACTTGTCGATAAAATTTGATTTTTATTGTTAAAATCTTAATTGATAAAATTTTTTACATTATTTTTGAATAAAATCTGACATTTATTCAAAAAGCACATTTTCATTTTTGCTATAAGTTTTTTCATTGAACTTTTATATTTAAAAGTGACAGAATTTTGTGATCATTTACCAGTAATTTCGATATTGATATAGGTAAACTTTTGTAAAAGGCTCATTCAGGCATGAAATAACAGAAAAAACTTATTAACAAGATAATATGAGATTTTACGAAACATCAATAGTTCTCTTTTTCAGTAATTTAAACATCCATAAAATAAAAAATCCTATTTTTGTACCTTTTTTTTACAATAAAATAATCTTAATAACGAACAAGTAGCAATTTTTCATCTGACAATACTTTATTTTTTTTTCTATTAACAATATAAATAATAAATGTGCCTAACATTAACCAATAAAAAATTTTTTTAAAAAAATATTCAAAAGCAACATTTGTTATATTTGTGTTTCACCTTCTGCGATCTTTCGAAATGTTCTCAATATTTATGTTTAGTGGGGATGCGCATTTATTTTTTGTTACGTCTTCAAATAACTTTTTTTTTTCAGTCGAACATCCTTTGCTTAAACTAAAAAAAGCTTTTTTGCACATTTGAAAAACGACATTTGTTTATTTTTTATAAAATAAGAAGCACATGTGTTTTCTTTCACTTTCAACAGAAAAAAAACGACAGCTTTGAATATTTTGTATAAATTCGTTAAGTTTTTAAACTTATTAAATACGATGAAATAAATGTAATTTCTAATGTATCACTGTAGAAATTTAAATTTAAAAACAAGATTTGAAAGTTTTAAAATCGTTATTTAAATTTTTTTTACCGGTGATAAAAGATTTTTAAAATATTTGTTTATTCGTTTATAAAAAGTATATTAAAAACTTTTAAAATTACGAAATATTCAAAAGCGGAAACAAAAAAAATGCTTTAACATTTTGTCTATCAATCAAAACTATTGACCCACTGAGTCTCATATTTCCAAAATCGTCTATTTACAACCTATATAATCGATTTATGACCAAAAAGCAATATTCTAAAAATTTTTGTTCGGCCCCATAGCGAAAGTGTCAAATGAATAAATAGCTTTTTTGAATTTTCATTTTTATTTTGGCACAAGACAATAGTCCCAAAGTCACTTTTAGACAACTACAGTTAAAATGAAATATTTCTTCTGTAATTTTTTGTTATGATTCCAAGTTTGAACTGTAAATTCTTCAGTTCAGCAACTTTAAATGAAACCATCAACAGTGCATTTTAGTTATCAGATGTCACAGGGAACTGTTCTACCAAAAAATGGAATGAAAGGACAAAACTTTTTAAAAAACCTTTTTCGGATAACATTCATTTTTTTATTATTATTTTTGTTATTCTTTTATTTTTTGGTTTTTTCAATAGCAACAGATGTTTGATTTTTGCAAATTTATTGCGAAACTTGGCATTTTCGCACTTTCTTTTGTCTTTTTTAAGGGTATGAATCACAAAAAAAAGACTTCAGCAAAAACAACATGTTGATCGAAAGATGTTTGTTCCATCTTTTTGTGCAAATAGTCCCTTTCTACGAATATGTGAAAAAATAAGAAAGATTTTATCAATTTTATTGAGCAGCTTTTTTGTGGTTCAAACATCCAAAAAAAATCGAATAAACAAAAAAGTAAAAACAGCCGTCGTGAATTTCTTTTATTATTTTTTTGTCAAAATTCATTTTTTTCTGTTTTACAAATTCTTTGATTTAGATATATTTTAATCATGGGAAACGCAAAATCATTCCAACAATTGAGTTTTGAGGAGAAGCATTCAATTTGCAAAGATTTGTTTATGTTCAACGAAATCCAAACTTTAAAGGATGAACAAAGGTTTGTTTTTTTCTGTTTAAATAACATTCTTAAAGTCAGTTATAAATTCACAGCACTTTTCAGGTCACTTGAAAACCTCATTTTTGGTTTTTTTATTTTCATGATTGGTATATTTGTTGGTTATTGCATGGGTCGTATTCCAACTATTATTAAAACGGCATGGCATCAATTTATGAATACTCGAAGACCGGCTCCTGTTCAAAAATCGGCTCCTGAAATTTTCTCGATTAAAGTATAAGATTAATTTTTTATTTGGTTATAAATTTTGTTTTGTTTTCTTTATTAATTTTTTATTGTATTTTTTTTATAATTTGATATTTTATGTAAAATGTTATGATAAATTATGGAAAAATATCTTTCTTTAACTTTACTTTTTCTTTGAATATTTTGTTTTGAAAAAATTTAAAAATAGATGAAAAAGTATGCTGCCTATAAAAAAATTGACAGAGTCCGTTTTGGTTTAAATCGAACAGCAGCAGTTTGCCAGCCAAATGAAAACCTTCTTTTTTTGTCTTTAAAGGTTTTTTGTTTTTTTACCAAAGTTATTGGCATCTTTTAAATTATTGTTTTATTTTAAGCTTTTTTACGCATAAATGTATACCTTTCTTTTCATGTAAAAAAATGCAACTCAAAGAAAAATCATTCGAAAAATTCTGATGAAATCTTTTCAATGTATTGAAAGAATCTGACAGCTTTGTTGAAAATGGTAAAATATTTTTAAACATCATTCTTTTTTAGGTTTTTTATTTGTTTGATTTACAGCTTGACATAAAAAATTTAAAAATGTTTCTTGCGAATCATCAGAATTCGTAGAGTTTTTTTATGTCTTTGGTAAAACTAAAACTGTAGAAGCTTTATTATTATTTTCTAGAAAATTCATTTTAAAATTTTTTATAATTACAAAATATTCAAAAGAGAAGATAAAAATACTAATATTTTTCGGGTCCTCTCTCCATCTCTTGAAAAAGAAACTGCAAATAGCAACAAATTTTTTTCTCTTTTTTTAAGACATTGAAACATTTTGATCTTTATAAAGCCTTTATTTCTCCTTTTAAAAAAAGGTGTTTGGCAACGATATTTTGTTTTTACACCCTGTTCTTTTTTTGCGAAAGAAAAAAAAGGAACATTGTTTTTTTTTTCACAGCTGCAAACTTTATTTCCAAAACATTTTCTTTTTTCAGAACGAAACTGCACTTTTCATTTTTTCTTTTTAAGAATTAATTGTATGAATTTTTTGGAAATATTTAAAAACTTTTTAAGAAAAAAATTCAAAATGGCAGAGTTTCATAAACAATTATTTTTCTTGTTGATAACCATCAGCATTAAAGGTAACCCAAATGATCATTAATAAAAAATATAAATACTGTAAAAAATCAAAATATCAATGAAAGGGATCTTAAAATGGGAGCCTCATAAAAATTTAAAAAAAAACAACGTCATGTTGTGCCCTTTAGTTCAACAATCTGAAACGTGAAATTATTAACGTATTTCAAACTTGGGTCTAAACTTGTGCATAAGGCTCAATTTGTAAATTTTCTCTTACGCTTTGAGACCTCTTTTTTTAATGAAGATTTGATTTGTAAACTTAGTTTTTTACATTTTGCATTTATAATGAAGCTTCAAATTGTAAATTAATTTTTTTACAAAACTGTATGATGTTTTTTTGTAATTTTATTCCCTTCCATAAAAACGCCGATGTTCTTTTTTGAGATATCTGCAACTAACATAAATTCATTTGTTGCAAACATTTTTGTAAAAATTTAAGAAGACATTGGACAAAGAGAAAAAGATTGCAGTATTTTATTTTATTTTATATTAGACTGAGCGGTTGTGTTTGTGAATGAAAAAAAAGTGACACGATGAACTGAAGAAGCCAATGCTTTTTTCGTTTTTTCTGAAACAAAAAAAATTAAATTAAATTACGCTAAAATTTTTAATAAAATTTTAAAGCCTTCAAGTTAAATTTTTTCAAAAATGTGTTTATCTTTTGCATTTAAAATAGAATTCAATAATTATTTGGTGACAAAATATTCAAAAGCGAAAACAAAAATATAAAAAACCTTCTAACATTTCTGTCTGGCTTTTTTGCTTGCTGTCAAAAAATAGCGCATTTAGTTTTCATCGGAACTTTCGTTTTTGATGTTGAAAATGTTTGTGCCGCACAATTTTCTTTTTTTGCACAAACATATATTTTTTCGCATTGAAAAAACATTTTTCTCTTTCTTTTAGCAAAGCTATGAACAAAAAAATTATTCATATCACTTTTCTTTTTTGTAAATACTTACAAAAATTTCTCTTTTGAATATTTTGAAAATTTTGTAAAACATTTTTTTTGTTAATTTGATCACAGAATCTTGTCAGTGTTTTAACTGTCATATAAATTTGCAAAATTATTGATGGACGATTTATTACATTTAAAAACTTGTTACTTTATCTTTTTACAAAACAAAGAAAAATAAAATTATGGTTTAAATACTTTCGTAAATATATTTAAAATACATCTGTTTGAGAAGGAAATATATTTAAATGGAATATTTTTGTGAAACAGTTTTGCTTTTCAAAGGAGCAATCGGTGTAGGTTTAAGATTCTGGCAATAGTTTTATTACCGGTATTCAAAAAAAAACAATTTTTCGACTGTGCCAGCACTGATTTGAGACGGCCAATTTTTCTCCTAGAAACACTATATTTTTTAAAACGCTTTCTCCCTGTTTAAAACATTTATTTGGCAAGTCAATCGATGTTGTTTAATGTTCTGGGATCTGTGTCAAAAAAGTGGACATTTCTTCAACAAGTAGCTTTTCATTTTTGCCTATATATTTTTTAATTGAACTTTGAATATTTAAAGCTTCCAAAAAAATTTTAATTTTTTTCCTTGGGCTTCAGATGTATCTATTTTTGTGATTAATACAAGAAATTTGTTTTTTATGTGCAAAAGTTTATCATCGTTAAAATAAAAAAGTGATGAATTGAAATGTAATTAAATGGTTTACAAAATTAAAAAATTTTTATGACTTGGACGGACCGAAATTTACCAAAAAAGATAATTTATACTATGCTGGATTATTTATCATAATTGTTAAAGCAAAAAATATATTTGTAACTTTTTTTACAGAGCTTCTTAAAAAAACTTTGTTTTTAATTTCATTTATCTGTTTTTTTAAAGCAGGCTATTTCGTGTCAAATGGTCCTTTGCCTTTTCTCTTCATTTTCTTCACAAATATTCCCAAAGGGGCATTTTTCTTGAAAAAGGAGACACTTTTTGGGTGACTTTAAGTCATTACTTTCAGCTTTTTTAATTTCAGCTAATTTGTTTTTTGCAAGTGCCACAAAAAAAACAATCTTTTTTAATTTAAAAAGCGTGGCTTTTTTCACCATCTTTTTTTTCCCTTTCTTTTTTGTTTCCTTTTTTGTAGTTTTAAATTTTATTCAATTTTCAGGAAAACAAAAAATGTTAATTTCGATTTCCAAATCCTTATTTTCTTCATTAATAATTTCAACTCGAAATACTTCAAATTTATTTATCGGAAAAAATGTTCGACTTCGAAATTATCACAATAAATTTCCGTTAGCTGGAATTAAGGTAACTGTATTAAAAGAACCATTTAATTCACAATTAATTGCAAAATTATTTGAAAATTTTGGTGCTGAAATTACAATATTTTGTGATACTTCAAATATTAAAAAGCAAAGTATTGAT
>JAQIXH010000851.1:0-10806 GCA_034700145.1 Panagrolaimus detritophagus | reverse complement strand
TATTGTTAGCCTTTTTGAGTTCATTTAGTTGACGGTTTTTTTATTATTTGCTGGCCAGCAATTTTGAATAAATTAGTGAATTCATTAATTCAAGTATTTCAATTTCAATTTGTTAACTTTATTCTTTCTTAAAAATTATAATTTGTCAAAAAAATCTATATTATTCTTTTCTTAAAATTCCGACTTATTTTCATTATTATACCGTATTCCAATAAATTTTAATTCTTTCAATCATCAAAAATTCATACATCATCTAAACATTTTTTCTTATACCGTAATTCAATTCCCATTTAATTTCTTCTTATCCATTTATTTTAAGACAGCTTTTGCCCTGTTTTCGCAATGTACTCTTGGGCTGCTTCATAAGAAAATTATTATTATAAAAAGCGTTAAAAAGCATTTATTCGAAAGATAAAAACCGTAGTTCAACTAAGCGGTAAATTCCAACAATATTTTCCAGAGCGCTGCCAAATAATTTTACTATAATTTTACAGTCAACTATTGGCTCGACTTTGTAACTCCGTTGAAGGAAATTTACCCAAAAACTCTTTTATTTTTTTTTGGCTTTAACAATGTGATTTTTAGTCCCAAAAATAAGAAATTATAGTTTATCATACCGTATCATTATTTAAAAAAATACCCGAAACCAACCTGATGTTATCCAAGCTCCTTTTTTGAACCTCCATAAAACGACTACAACTACAAAATATACTGTATCACGTTCATTACACTTTGATCTTTTGCCGCCGCCAACACAAAGCGGCAAAACATCAAAGGAAATTCATGAATTTCGGGAGGGGGGCACGTGCCCCAAGTGCCCCCCCCCCCTGAATACGGCGCTGTTTGAAGAGCACTAAAATGTATCAAAAATATTAAATTTTGTTTTTGAAACTACAGAATTACACAGCGAGCTGTTTGTTGCGCCTTAAAAATGATCTTCTGAAAGCCTGAACGTTTTCATCAGATAAAAAAAAATTTGTTTTAATTTAAAGTTTTTTGGCTTTTATCCATATTATTAAAAAGTGGATGGACAACATCCAAAAAACGTAAGAATGCCCTCTCTCATCGAAAATGCACCTTTTTTGCAGAAAAACAATTGAAAACAAAAGAAAGGAGGTTTTATATATTTCTTGATTTTTTTGAAGCTTCAGATTCTTTGCTGGAATTTGTTTTGACGTGCAAAAAAATGCTTCGCAATATTTGTTTTTATTTCTTTTGAAAAACGCTTTTAATGAAAAAATGAGCAACGAAAAACTGAAATTTTTTTCTTAAATTTGTAAGTATTTGCAAAATAGTAATTTCTTTGTTTTAAATAATGTGCACATGATGAATTGTTTCTGGTTTTCATAAATGTTTTTTCTCTTTATTTTGAGTTTTATCTTCATATTTTTAAAAAATTCAATATATTAAACAACAAAAAAAAGGAAAATAAAATATTCAAATCTTACAAATTTTTTAAAGCCCTAATTTGAATGTTTGGCTTTGAAGGAACAAAAGCTTTTAGAATGTTTTCAAAAAATTATCGATGATAAATAAAAATGGGGCAACGAAAAAAAATTTTGCTGACACAAAAAAAAACGCAAAAGCAAATGTTTCGAAACTTTTATAAGAAAAAAAGAAAGATTATTTTTCATCGCTTTTTGCCATTTTTTTATTTAAATCTTTTTATTTTTCTGTGCTAAATAAAATGTCATATGTCTTTTGAATGTTTTATTTTAAATGCTCTTAAGCTTTTTTTTTACACTTTTGGTGGTAATTATGTTATTCACATATTTATATTTTTCCAAAAAAGCTAAAAATTTTAATCATACATTAATTAAAATATAAGTTCAAAAATATTTACATTTAATATTTCTAAAGTAGAGTGGTCACTTAGACTTTTATAAAAAAATTTTAATAAATTGTAAACACAATTTAAAAGTCATTAGCGCAAAAAACGTTTACAAAATAATCCAACTTTTAAAAAAATTCCAATTTGAAAGGTTATAAATAAATTCAAAATCGTTTTAATTTCCAAGTTTTCAAAACATTTTTCACAATAATGTATTTACATTTTATCGATTTATTATTTTGTTTTAGATTTATTGATAATTTTATCGAAAAATATGTTGAAATTATATAAACAAAATAAAATATTTAAAACAAGTTTAGAAGGCAAACTATATGTCAGTGCCTGTCAAGAAAGATACGCTTTCACACACTCTTTTAAATATTTGCATCTTTCTTATGGTATTTTTGGAGAAAAAGTAGTAGGAAAATGTTTTAGAAAAAAGAAAAACATGAATGTTCGTTTTTGTAGAAAAAATTACAAATTTTTTGTTTTGCCGTTGTGCCAACATAAACCTCATTGGTTTACATAAATATTGAATTGTGAAGCTTGTATGCTTCATATGTCTTATAAAACTAAATAATCCATGTGTTATTTTTACAAAATAATTCTGTTCAATTTCGTTGAATAATCAAAACAAAATGTCGTTTATTAAAGATTTGAATCTATTTACTCTAAGCCTAAGCCTAAGCTTTAGGATTCTGAAATTTTTTTATTTTTTATTTTAATTTTCGATTTTTTTTATATCGATTCCGATCGATTCCATCGATTCTTTTGATCGATTCCACTGATTCCGATTCCCCTTAAAAAGAATCGGAATCGAAATCGAAATCGGCATCGAGAATCGGAATCGGGAAAACACTGATAATGAGACTGTTCCTGAAATAGAAGACGATCAGTTTTATTTTGAAACTGCCGTTTCATTGGATGCTCTTTTTAAAGCCCTTCCGAATGTAAAAAGTTTTGAATAGTAGATATCTTTTTAAAAATTAATTTTAACAAATCATTTTTTTAAGCTGGTTACCTTATAATTCTTTTAATATTTTTACAACCAAAATCGCTGAAGAATTGCTTAAAATTCCACATTTTTTATGCCTTGATAAATTTGAAATATATGAAATTCCAGGAATTTTTGACAATACATATTTTTATGGTCATATAGGACGTTTTTTGTAACAATCGAGTATTTCTTGGCACAAGCGAAAATTTTTTTTCTCAGAATCGGCTGAAACTTTTTTCTAGGGGTTATTGAGGCCCAGGAACACGATTTTCATCATAATATTCAATGTTTTTCGGGTGGATTCTGAGATACAGTACACCCGGCTCCAGAATCCGAATTCTGGAGCATGTTACCAGAAAATTACAAAACTGGTATCATTCGATAGCCCTGAACTTGGTGAGTCAGGAAAACACAAAAAAAACATTTTTAACGCTTTTTACGATTTTTTACGATTTTTTAAAGATCAAAAATGGCCTAAAACTACAGTAATCCAGCTACAGTATCCCCCAGAATCCGAAAGCAGTGGTTTTTATTTTTTTTTCATGTACTACCAGTCATTGGGCATCAAAATATACCACAATAATCAAAATTCCAGGGAGCCCACTATTTTTTAAAAATTGTCAAAGTTACTCCACCAATATGTCCAAAATGATTAAAAATTCATAACTTTACAAATATGTTATGAAAAATGTTCCAGTGACTTGTTTTTATTAAATATAATGTTGTAATCCCTGTATAAAAAAACAAAAAAAATTGTTCGATCCAAATGAACATATTCTAAAATTTGAACAATACTGAGAAGATTATCTGCGCAAGCACGGTCTCATCACCCCTTCAGCTGCATTTTGTCATAAAGCGTCGTACAGAGTTCAAACGAAAGCCCAAAGTGTCCTGAAAAATATAAGCAGGGTGCCTCAGTGTTTCATTAAGTAACCATGGATTCTGAAGCCGGATTCTGAACCCGAGAATCAAAAATGCAACAAAAGTGGTATCACTCGAATCGCCTTGATGAGGAGAGAACGAAAATACAATTTTTTCTAAAAACGGTGTTTCATAGTGATCTTATTTGCAATTTATTAAATATTTTTAATTTCCTTGGAAAGATGAAAAGGGCCAAAAATCATGTGATGAATTTGTTTTCAATATATGCAAATCGTGAATCAAAAATCGCAAAACATATTGTTTACGGCAAAAAAAAGGTTTTTCGGTTAAATTTGAAAAAAATCAGTGCTTTAATAGCTTAAAATAAATTCAGAAGTCCTAAATATTCATTCAACTTTTTTAAAAAAAAAAAGTCTTCTGACTTCTGACATAACAATTATGTACTTTTTTATTATATGTAGTTTAGTATAATGTTTTGTGAGAATTATTAGAATTGTTACGAAATTTTGATTACAGGGAGATATTTCTTAGGGTATCCGATTTTATTAAAAAGCCTAAACATATTTATATAGAAGACTAAATCCATAAAAAGGCGGACCATTTTAAAGAAGGCTCTAAAAAATACAAAAGAATCAAAAGTATGATAAAAGATGATAAAATAAAGAAATAACAAAATAAAAATAAAGAGAACGGAAATGCAGAAATAAATTGATTAAAAGTGTTGATAAAATAAACAAAATAATATTAAAGAATGAACAACAAACGCTTTTAAGAAGCGGATATGATGTGATAGCACCAGAAAGAAACTAAAGAATAGCAGCAAAATATTCAAGAATCAACTCGATGATCAAGGAATTTGTATAATTCCTTACATTAACAATTCTATTAATTAAAATTTACGAATATTAAGTTCAGTTGCAGGTAATGTTCGAATGAGTTCATGTGCAATCTTGACCATTTCTTCAAAGAATCTGGATGAAACCCCAAATTGCAAATAGTAGCGAACGGCTGGATGATTCTTCTAAAAGTGGAAAAAATTTAATAATAATTTTATATTATTGTAAATTTTATACCTTAATAAATTCACTAAATGTTTTCAAATCAAAGTTTTCTCCAATATACCGGAATTCAAATTCACAAAGATTTGGAAACGGTTCAAGTTCAGCAAGTTTTTGGGCAGTTTCAGGTGTAACTTCATTTTTTTCAAATTCACTAAAAAATAAAATATATAACAAAAACCAGAAAGACGTAAAAAAGACGAACTAAATTAAAATTTCCAGATTCGGAACTTCCTTCAAAAGTTGATCGATTTCAATTCGACTTCCATTTTCATCATCTTTTACAGTAACATAACAAAGATACAAAAATGTGATGGAATTTGGAGATGTAACCAATTTTTTAAAATCAGAAAATTTGATTTCTGTAAATTGTAATACTAATGCATGAAGACTGCTGTAGAAAACACGTTCAATTGCAGATGAAGGAAGACATTGTGCAGTAAACGATTCTTTGATACAAACTTGAAAATCAGAATTTTGAAATGAAATTTCTTTTTCATCTGCATACCATTTACCATTGCGGTATGCAAGATGTTCGACGATTAAAATCTGAAAAAAGATGATTATAAAAGAGCTAAAGAATAGATAAATGTAGCTTACCTTTCCACGAAGACGGTCATAATCAATTATACCATTAACAACAACATCAGCAGCTTTGCACACACGATTTATCAAATCAGATAATGTTTTCTATAAAAATGAAAACAAAAAGAATTTATGCTGATAAAAAATGTTATTTACCTTATCAGCTTCAAGTTGACGAGCATGATTTTCAATCCGTTGATTTTTCAAATTAGCTTCAATTTGAAGATTTCTTGCTTGTTGACTCAATTCTTCAAGTTTGCTTTCCAAATCCATGATCTAAAATAAAAGCTGTAAAAAATAACAGATACTCGAAGAGAAAAAACTCACAGCATTAGTCTTTTCTTGAACATCAATTTTCAAAGCATTTACTTTGGCTTCAGCAGTATCAGCTCGAACATTTAATTCAACAATAAGTTTCTTCGATTCATCTTCTTTTTGATGAAATTCTTTGCACTCTTCTTCCAGAACTTTTATTTTTGCATCATAGTTAGCAATCATATCTGTTGAAGCTGCTTCAATACGTGCAATATCATTCTTATAGTATTGAATATCGTGGAAAAGACACTTGGTTTCAATGGCATCAGGCAAAGTTTCATCTGCTTCACCGTTTGCATTGTTAACTTCGCTCAGTTGAGAAATAATATTGTTATCCATGATGGAATCTAAAAATTGTATATTGATTGAGTAAGTTATATAGATTGTATACAAAAATTTAAAAAAAACAGGTGTGTTTGATAATGTCATGTTAAAAAAGGTTTACGGGATTTGTTTACACTTGCAAGTACACGTGTGGTAATAATAAATTCGTTTTAATAATAACAATAATTAATATTAAAATACTCGAAGGAAATGCTCTTATTAAAAAATGACGCACGAAATGAATGTTCGATGCATCGAACAATCATTTCGTACTTTATTTTACATCGATGTTAATGGTAAAAAAAAGTGGGAAAAAAAATATTAAACGACTTTTTGAAGCAGATAAAAAGTGACATAAGAAATTTAGAAAAAGCAGCGGAAAACGATGACGAATATAAATGAAATTTTAAAAAATAATGAAACTCTAATTTATTATTTTTTAAGGGATAAGTAAAACAGTAAAACAATGTGTTTGATAAACGTAAACTACAAGTCTTTGGTGAAACATCCAAAAAAAAGTTAATGGTTAAATTCTTTGTATACGCTACCGTAATTCTTCGTTAAAAAGATCAAACAAGGTAAAGTTATTTTAGGATAACGGCATTAGTTTACAATAATAAAGAATAAAAGTATTAAAATAGACTAAGAATAGAAAAAAACGTCAAATTTTTGTTTTGATCAGATTTTCGACACAAAGTATATGAGACTAAATTTTTGCATTTCGCGGGTTATCAAATTTTTTTGCTAATTCTGGTTTTTACAAAAATTATATTCTAAAAAAAGAACATAAAGTATGGTTATCAGAAATGAAACGCCTGAAGAAAAACCTTTTAAGTTGTTATACTGTAAGGTCAATCAGTGCCCTACCCAATTTTACATCCAATCTCTTCAAAAAACAAACAAACGTCAAATTAAACTAAATATTTTCATGCAACCACGACTGAAAATCAAGGTTGAAAGTCTACCAAAAAATCTTTCGTTTTTCAAAAGCTCACTCAATTCAGAAATCAAAACAAAGAATTTTCAGACATTTTGTCTTGCTGGGAAAAGGATGGAAGTACTGCAGTAATTCAACAAACGAAAGAAAAAACGAAACGAAAATGAAAACGAAAATTCAAACATTCTAAAAAAGAAAAACAGAGAAACTAAAAATTTCGAAAAACTTTTCGTAAACTTTTACAAATAAGTGTGGGAAAGCGGCATTTATCAAAGCAAAAAAAATAGAATGGCAGTGCCAGCTGGATGGAAAAAAGTTTTGACATTTAAAAAATAACCAAAAAGGAAAAAAAAGATCGCAAAACGCTGCTTGCAAAAAACACAGAGAAATCGGATGCAAATGTGAAGAAAATAAAAGATTATGAAATAAATGGAACAAAACTGATAAACACTGTTCATACTGTAGTCATGTCCTTTATGTTTTTCCTATTGTACCATCAGTTTTCAAAATAAATGAAGAATAAAATGATCAAAGCAAAAAAATCTGACGAAGGGGAGAGGGGTTTTAAAATTTGAGTTTTTTTCTGGCGACAAATCTGGGAACTTCCCAAAGATAAAAAAAATATAAATGGGAACTGTTAAACAAGGAAAAAGGAATTTTTATTTTCTAAAAAATGAAACGAAACGAAGAAAAAAAGTGTCGACATTTTCAATTTAAAAATTTTAGAGCAGCTTTAATTTTTTTGGCACTGCACTGCACATAACTTTCGCACAAAGTTTTTTGAAAATTAAGAAAATGTTTGACTATTGCAGTATAAATAGAATTAAAAATTAGGCTTCTAATACTCGTCGAAAAAAAGCAAAAACGTTTTCAATTACAAATTCTGCGAAAGATTTTGTCCGTCTTTGACAAAAAGCTTTTTTATGGAAAATATGTTTTTTTCTTTCATTACATATATGTTGATGTTTAAAACGAAAGCACTTTCAATCAAAAAAGTTCTTCTATCTTATAAACATCTTTTTTGCTGGCGCCGTCTGGCACTTTGTTTTTAAAAATAGATTAAAAACGATTACAAAAACACATTCGTAAAAAGATATAAAGAAATGCAGCAATAAAATATTTTTACAATATTTTTACAGTATAGTTTTCCGGTTTCGAATGTTTTTTTGGATTTTTTTACTCAAACATGCAAACTCCGTTTTTAAATAAATGACTAAAATTTTTCTGTTTGCCAAAATCATTAACAAATAAAATGAAAAGTAGCATTTTTTTTTACCACAGTAACCACTTTCAGCAGGATATTTTATTCTCTTCACCTTTTTTTAAATGATTAAAAAACACAATATAAAACAAATGCTTCAGTTTTTGGGCACATATAATATGTGACATATTGTTGTTTACGACTCTTTTTTTCAGGCCCGCAACTTAGGGGGGGGGGTGTCCATGGTGTCCGGACACTCTCAATAAAGTCCAAATTTTTACACTAAATTTAAATTCATACTAGGTAAAATGAAATTTGTTCAAAAATTTATAAGGAAGGACGCCCCCTTAAATTTTTTTGAAGTTGGGGCACTGAGTATGAATTTAATTTTTTCATTTTAAAAAGGGGTGGGAGGTCTCCCAAACCTCCCAAAGGCAGTTGCAAACGGACATCTGTTCAGTTTTTACTTTCTTACATAAGAAATTCTCGAAAGACTTCTCCCACAAAAAGGCTCAACCATTATTATCGGATGATTTTGTTTGATTTCTTTTGTTTTGAACTATGGTTAAAAAACATTTCACATTTTAAGTCACTCAAATTCCCAAACATATCATGTTTTTTTAATAATGCTTATTTGTAAATAATTTTTCCATTTTTTGTCTTTTTTTTTAAGTAATGCTTAAATTGTAAATTTTTTCCAAAAATGCATGATCAAAAATTGGAAATCGAAAAAGAGGAACTATTGTTTTAACGTTAAAAACTAAACAAACTAGCAACTAATTTAAGAGCAATAAAAACAAAAATTTAATATAAAAACAAACTTAAGAAAAAGGAGTACCAGGTTGACTATCGATTGCAGGAGTTGAAACAGGAGTTAAGGAACATGAACTTAAAGATGTAGCAGAGGTTTTTTCAGAATCTTGCATCATTGAAGTAATTTTTTCTCGCTGTTCTGGTGAAAATAAGACGAATGTGATGATGGAAGCAGATTTAAACATAGAGAAAGATTTGTATAATTGATCAAGAACTAAATTCACCAAAGTAATAATATTTTAAAAAAATAAAGTTTACCTGAACAAGGAGGAAGCAACACAACAAATTTATCACTTTCGAAATTCAGAAAGCTGGCAACATTGATCAAAATAATTTCAAAACTTGTTGGAGTGATGATTTTATTCAATAGAAGTTTTTCGATATTTGAGTTAAAGCCACGTTCCAAAAAAAAAAGTTTTCCACTTTTTTGTCTTTTTATTTTTAAAAAATCTTTCTTTCACCAATTGAACGTATCATTTGAAGATATACAAATCACATTTTTATTGTATTTAGTTTAATTTAATTTCAGAAAAAATTTTATTTAAGAGTTATTTCAAGTGTTTGGAAATACAGTAATCAAAACAAAAACATAAATAAAAATAACTGAAATGAATGAAATCTTCCTTAATTTGTTTCTTCAGACTTTATAACGATTTTGAATGTAAAATGGATCAAACACATTACGAAATTCAGCATAATCCTCTTCATTGACAAAACTTATTTTCAAACGCCCGTCCCTGTTGAAAAGATATTTATCAGCAAATTTCTAAATTCAACATTTTAGTACAAAATTAAATTTCTTTAACAAACGTTGATAAAATCAATAATCATTTTGGCATCCAATAATTTATCAATGTTTTCTAAACAAAAGTCTGTAAATTTATTTTTACGTTTTTGTGAAAGGAGAACTTTCATAGTATCTTTTGTTATATGACAGGGATCAAGTCTAAAATATACTTTCTTTTTTTTAAAAAACACTTCAAATAAAAACAAACACAATAAATGTAACTTTTAAAACTTGGCCAAATATTTCTTCGATTGGAACCACACTATTATCTGATTTAACAACCTTTGTATTTTTCAAATCTAAATATTTAACAGTTTCAGATTCAGTTAAAAATACAAAATCTTCAAATTTCAAATTTTCACAACCGTGAATGCTTAAAGTCCGAATTTCGCAACGAACAATTTTTGACATCAATTTAGAATAAAACATTGAACTCGCATTATCAATTGCAAGTAAATAAGTCAACCATAAATTATTTGAAAATTTGGTGCAACTTTGTTTTGTCATAAATACGTAATCTCGAAAATATTCTTCAACTAATAATGTGAAATCGTGAAATCGCATTTCATCAATAATATTATAATTATACTTGGCAAAAATATATTTGCAACTTTGATTCAATCTTTTAAAAAGTTTTGAAGCTGAATTATCAAAAATGTAAGCCACAATCGGTTTTGAAAATGAGAAATTTTGCTGCTGCATATTTTTTGAATTAAAATATGTGGAACAAGTCATCTAAAAGTTTTGCATTGAAAATTTATCTTTACAAAAAAATGTAAACGCACTTTCTTTAAATTTCCAAACATATCTAACAAAAAACCAAATTATGAAGAATGAAAAAAACGGACTATTTTTTGTAATGATTAAATAAAACGAAATAAAGAAATATTTTCTCATGCGTTTTTATGAGAGAAAAATGGAAAACACTTTATTGCAATTTTTTGGGCATCCCTCCAAACTTTAAGATTTCAAAAAAGCTGTGAAAACTGAAAAATAAGGAGTCCGGAAGATTGGGTACACATTTCTCTAAAGGCAAAAAAGGAAAAAAAAGATCAACCTCTTATGGCAAAAAGAAA
>JAQIXH010000850.1:0-10814 GCA_034700145.1 Panagrolaimus detritophagus | reverse complement strand
CAGTGAGTTTGTACTGCGAATTCAAAAGGGTGGGCGGGTGGGTAGAATGAGCGGTTGTGTTTGTGAATGAAAAAAAAAGCGGGGGTGCAATACTGCATTAGTACCGTCACAGCTTTTTTTCAGTGAAAAAAGCAGACAAATTTCGGACTTTTATAAAAGTAGGAAAAAAATTCAATTTGTTCACAGTTTGAACAAACTATGTTTCTTTAAAAAACGAGATACTTTTCTTTAAATCAGATTAGCTGAACAATTGGTCATCAATCCGATAAAAAGCAATTTTTTAACACTCTGCAAGCTGTTTTTTTAAACAAAAATGTGCAGATGTTGAAAAAATGTCTTTTAAATTGATATACAGGTTTTAAAAGAAAAGTCATTTTACTACTAAAAATTTGTTACCGTTATGTTTTATAATGTACTTAAATTTGTTTTGTTTTTAACCGATTTTTCTATAATAATTGAAAATACAACATTTTCTCGAAAAAATCTGCCACAGTCACTACATGCTACAAACAAAAAAGATGTAGAAAAACGTGTGAAATAAAATATAATTTTAAGTGGTAGGATTTATTTAATCTTTGAAACAAGAGCGGATCGGCCGATCGCTAGATTACATTTTTTAGCAAGTGAAACGTGAAAAAGAAAGAAAAAGCTTTATTGCTTTAAAATATTAAAAGATAACGAAAACAAACACCGGGATTTGCTATGACAAATCTCAACAAAAGAAGAAAATTTTATTTCTTTTTTTGTGATAACAGAAACAAAAAGTATTGCAACCATTATTGGTGCATGTAAGTCGTTTTCCAATTTTCTTTCATGAATACAATGTTTTGCAAATAACAAAAGTATGAATGTTTATTTATGAACCCAGAGATTAAACGATATGATTTAATAAAATTGCCTTTTATGCTAAGATACAGATATTTAAAAATTTCATGCTTTCAAAGGAACATTTTTTTGGGTACTCTCCTACAAAATTTGTACTATGTCCTCCGCTCTTTTTTCTCTATTCTTTTTTATTTTTCAAGCATGAAATAATCCATTAAGTTTGTAATCAAATATGTTTATTTACTTTTTTTTTATTCACTGAAGCTTACAAACTTTAAATAACAAAACAAACATTTCTTTCAAACTTTTAGAATGAAAACCTTCAGTTTTTCTTTTATTTTTAAATTCGTTGATATTTAAATAGATGCTCTTGAAACGAAATGAGATGCATCTGTTTAACACTGATAAAAAATAAAAAGCTTGAAATTTTTCCCTTATTATAAGGGCACTAATATTTGAATATTTAAATTTATTTTCATGCAATAAAACCAAACTGAAAAAAATTACTATTATACAATATTTGTTCAAATAATAAATGAAATATATGGATGACTTTGATTTTAGACATTATCTTCCAACAGAAGAAGAAAAAGGTAGTATTTCATATATTTATGCTCCAATAGTAATTCAAGTACATTGGACGGGTTTCTATATGGATATCAAAGAAAAAATTTGTCAACTGTACTGCATTTATTGTCAACAGTTAAAAAATGTATATCGTTGCCAAAGCTTTGTCGTTCCTACAAAATTTGTATTTTGTTATTCTTTATACTTTTTGAAAAAAAGCAGAACAAGTAGTTTTTTTCTAATCGATTATTTTCAACGAAATCTTATTTGAATATTTTAATTCATTTTAAAACAAAAAAAAGAAGTGATAAGAAAGATTATAGTATGAAAATTTATTTGTAGATTAAAAGCAAAATTTTCCTATTCACTTTGTATTAATAGTTGACAGCAAAAATTATTAATAAATGAACATTAGTAAAAAAATGTATGAATTCTTTCATTTCTAACATGCATTATCATTTTTGCAAATGAAAAATCAGTTTTTAGATTAAAAAAAATTAAAGGCACGTATCATTTTAAAGAACCAGTTGCAGCAGCCTCATTTTTTAACATCAATTTTTGAAAAGGATTTTTGTTTCACAACCACGACAAACTTTTTTTGTTGCATTTTTTACAAAAAAAAATGTTTGTTTGCGTTCCTTCTTTTTGAATATTTTGTTATCAAATTGTAAAAAAAAAGTATGTGAAAAGGTTTCATTTTTTGACGGAACTTTGTATTATATGAGAAAAAACAGAGTTTACCAATTTGATGATATAAGCAATAAAAGTTTTATAATCATGTGTTATAGCTGGATTTGGGGCGTTAAATTTACGTCTTATTTGTGGTCTTTCAGCAACAGAAAATTGATAAAGATGAAAAAAAAGCCGATAATACAAATGATTTGGAGTTTTTTAAAACATTTATCTTGAAAAGCGGATTAACAGTGATAAAATTTAATTTTTTAAAAGTTTGAAAAAAAAGCATGTTTTTTTAAAAAATGAGTATTCATTAAGGTTGTCGATTTCCCGGGAAATCGAAAAAAGCGGGAAATTTCCCGGAAACGTATTTTTGGTAATTTTGCTTTTTCAATACCTAAAATCATTAAAAGCTTATTATTTGATGATTTTTCAATTAATGACTTTTATTAACAAAAACTGCCTTATCTTTTGCTAAATGAGCTTAAAGGAGTAAAAAATGTTGCCTTTCTAACAAATATTTTCGGGAAATTTCTCGCGATTTCCCGCAAAAATCGGGAATTTCCCGGGAACGGGAAATCGACAACCCTAGTATTCATACTTTTCTTTAAATCAGATTTGCTTACCTGCAGTTATAATGGTCGCGAAATTATATAAAAAAAACAGTTTTCTAAAATTCACACAGTTGTTTTTTTAAACAAAAATGTATAGCAAATAAAAAGACATCTTTCAAACAGACATTTTTGATTTTAAAAGAAAAATCATTTTATCATTATTTTCCATTTGTATTATGATGGATTTAACTTAGTTTTTTTAAGTTTTACTGGGGTTGTGCCGATTTTTTGCCCCCAGTTTTGTGGCTAAAATTTTTGCGGTTTCAGTTTTGCGTCTGGAATGTTTGCGGCAAATCTTTGTACGGCTTCAATTTTTCTGGTCCCTTTTTAGCGCCTACAATTTTGCGTCTAAAACATGGGAGCTAAATTTTCATGGATTTAAGTAAGTATAGCCACAAATTTTAGCATAAATTTTGCAGCCGCAACAATTGAAGGCACAAAACTGAAACCCGAAAATTCTTACTCATAAAAAGTTGTGTCACATAAACTTCTGCCTCAAAATTGGGGACGTAAAATGGGGAGATGGGGCAGAAAATCGGCGCAGCCTTAATGGAGTTTCTATAAAAATAAAAAACTGATTTTTTTCAGCGTCTCTTCGTATATTTTAGAGTCAATGGTAAAAACAGTTTGTTTAATTTTTATCTGCAGTCCCATAATCATCTGACTCTAAAAAGAACAATTTTTTCTCAATAAAGTCTGATCTTCTCACTACATGCTACAAACAAAAACAAAAGAAAATTTTACTTCCTTTTTTATGTTAAAACAGAGTTGGTCTATTTTCTACGACATCAAATTTGTAGTGGTTTTTCTCTCTTTGTTGTCTTATTTTTTTTTCTTTTTTTGTTCGGGGAATTTCTTTATCAGTCATCAAATTATGTGAAAACTAAAAACGTCAAGGTTCTTAATTGATTGCACCTATTTTAACGATGTTGAAAATAAATAGGTATTTTTTTCTTACAACTTATATTTTTAAAATTTACGAATTTTTGAACCCATTTTTCTCCAAAAAATACTTACTCAAAATATCTGTGAAAACTCGCTTTTTTATAATAATTTTTTTTTTCATTTTTTAGAATTTAAAAAATGAAATCTCGACTGTCGCTTCATGATGGCTTTTTCTTAGATACCCGTAAAAGCGGTGAAAGAAAGGTTGTTAATCCTGCATGGAAACCAAAAGATGGAAAAAATTCTTTAAGAATTGAAATTGCAGATAAAAATGATTTGGTATTAGTTGCAAATTTTTTTAATCACCATTTTACCAGTAACAATAATCTTCGAAAAGCACTAGGTACGGACATGAAAGTTTTTTTGTTTGTTTTAATATTAGAATTTCAGGAGCAACTTATGAAGATATGGAAGAATTTTCATATGATCGAGCTGAATTAGCTGTGAAAAAACCATTAAGTTTATTGGTATTTGATGGAAATAAACTTGTTGCAGCTAGTTTACGTACATATTATACTAAAGATGAATATTTTGAAATTTTTAACGGAGAACTGTTTCATAAAAATCCAACATTTTTAATAAAAGATGATTATGCTGAAGGTAAAAAATGGGGATTTTAATAATTTAATATTTAATAATACACTGCAAAACGATTTATGAGAAAAAAATTTTGCTAAATTTTACAGGCATATTATTTTTAGATATTCGCTCACAAGGTTACAACTTAAATGCTAATCGAATTGCAGTTCTCAATGAAGCATGCATTTCACAAATTGGAAAATTTCTTCCATCAGATATTGAAAATTTAGATTTCGGAATTGCTACGGGAGTACATCCGGATTATATGAGGTTTTTAAAATACAAATTTTTTAAATAAATAACTGTTGAAATTATAGAAATGGCTTAACTCAATATTTGATTCTTGAAAGCACAAAATTCTGCAAAACTTTTAAATGCAATTATAGGTTCAACATTGCCGTGGCATGTGCTTCATATGAAGCAACAAGAAAGGTAAGAACTTAATAAGGGGTATCGAGTTTCGTGCAAATTTAAATAAACAAAAAAGAAGCTTGAAAATATTAATCACATTAAAAGTTAATTTTTTTTTGGTATTTTTAGATTGGGATGAAATCACTTTTTTCTTTCCAATACAAAGATTTCAAAGAAAATGGAAAGCCTGAATTCAATAATATTCCTGATAAATGTTGTCATGCAATGTTAGTAAAACCAGAAGAAATGCTTCAAATGAATGAAGAAAAACTCAACAAAAAACAATCAATTTATAAAAGCAGTCTTTAATAAATTTTATATTTATCAATATTTCTGAGAATTTTTGACTGATTAACAATTTTTGACAATAATGAATAAATATAAATACTGTGTGCCAAATATAAAGACCAAAATGCTGCATCTTTAATGTCCGAAAACATTTCACACTTTAAAAAACCTTTATGAAAAAAATTGCAGTTTTGTTAACTTTTTTTCTTTAAGAATTTTCGTCTGTTTTTTTTAGAAACCAAGAAAAAAGAAATTTCTAGAAAAAAGTCATTTTTTCGTAGTAAAAAAAATAAAAGAAAATTCCAGGATTTTTTTTAAAAATTGCTTTTTTCTTGATTTCTTAGAACAAATAATTGTTAGAAAAATTTCTTTAAAAAACAGACGTGAAAATTGGCTGTGTTTTTTTTAAAATTGTCTTGAAACGAATTAAAAGGCATTCATTTAAAAATGTGAAAAACAGTGAAAAAGTAAAATTTTTCTTGCAATTATTTGTTCTAAAATCTTATTTGAATATTTAAATTAATTTTAAAGCAATAAATTGAGAGTAAATTTGTATAGAATCTGGATTATTCTTTTGAATATGGACTTAAGGTAATTAAAAAAAGACACAAATCATTATATTGTAATTACTGGCAATATGATAGAAATACAATTATAAAGTGATAATAATTCATCAGATTTTTTGTTCGTGAATTTTGTGAAATCATCCATCCATCTTGTAGGCGGTCTTCCAACAGGACGACGAGTATTCGGAGTCCATTCAGTCAGTTTTCGGTTCCAGCGATCGCCAGGAAGCAAAACATATCACCAAATATTTTTCTAAAGGCACTTGAAGTGCAAATATTTTTCTTATGTGTATCGTTTGGAGTTTTTTGTAAAACAAACTGGGCAAAAAACGTGACAATTTATAGAAACTGCAAAAAAATTTTTATCGACGTTTTTAGATTTTTTTGCAGTCTTTCAGTTTGCAAAAAAAAACTTTTTTATTGATAGTGTGTTCTTTTTTACACAAATTTGCATGTCTTTTTGGTTCATTGTTGGAATATTTTGTTGTCGATTTTTAAAAAAAGAACAAAGCAATGAAAAGTTTCGTTTTTTTACTAAATTTTTTATTACTTGACTGAAATAATAAAACAAAATATACTTAATGAGTTTTTTTTAACATAAGATGATCTAAATTATGTGGTTTTAAAAAAGCTGTTCTTGTTTGATTGTTTTCAACAGTAAAAAAATACATAAATAAACTCATTAAGTATATTTTGTTTTATTATTTCAGTCAAGTAATAAAAAATTTGGTCAAAAAACAAAACTTTTCAATACTCTATTCTTTTTTTTAAAAACTGATTCCGACATAAAAAATAATAAAAAAACTGAAACATCTTCTGATGAAATGGATCAATAAATTACGCCAGAAAGTAGTTGATCCTGCTGTTCATGGTATGCAAACTGTACAAAAAGCTTTATTGAAAGAAAACAATTTAAAAAAAGTTTCTATCTTCAGCAAAAAAAACCTTCCGGAAGATCAACATTGAGGATCAATTTTTTGGGTGACAGTTATTTAATGAAATTAAACTTTAAACATTGAAAAATCCGCAAGTCAACTTAATTCTTACAACGGCATACAATAACTTGCATATACAAAACGCATTGAGGCAAATTGGGTGTACATAAGAATTTAATTTTACTTTTGAAAAATATAATTGCTACAAAAAAAACTCGGAACCATTTTGTATTTTTTTCGTTGAAATGGTTTTTAAATTCTGAGAGATTTTACCATAATCCCTTTTTTTGTAGCACTATAGTGTAAACACAAACTTGTATAAAGTTTTCACAATTATTTCATTCCTATATTTTGTATTTTATTAAAATAAAATACGTGGTAATTTTTTACATCTCTGAAACGTGTTGGTGGGAAAGTCTTATGGAAGTTTTTGAAATTAATTATGAACAGTTTTGTACATTCAAATACATAAAAATAAATAACAAATTTCACACCTTTTGGAATTTTGTTTTAGTTTTTTTTTTCAATTTTCTGTTTTTAGAAAAGAAAAAATGGATTTAGAAATCAAGATACTTAATATTTCCACTATTACAGTTTCTGCGATAACATTATTTTTTGCAATTTTTGGGCTAATATTTTCTTCAAAACATTTCAAAATTGTACATTTTAACTTACGAATTTTAATGTTTACACTTGGATTTTTGTGGATTATTTTACCCCTTGGAACAATAATATTATTTTGGATTATGTTAACTGCTGATGAAACTCCTGCAAAACTTTCGGCGACATTTAAATTTCAAATTCCAAAAACTTTTTGTGCTGCAGTTTGTTATGCATTTCGATTGGTTGAAACTGCAATTACATTTGAGAGATTATTGGCTACAATATATTATAAAAGATATGAAAGTCATAAAAAGTTTCGATGGTTTTCTGGAATTGCAATAATAATTTGTTTAACAATTTCGACAGTATTTTCGACAGTGTTTAATATTTGTAAGTTTTTTTAATATATTTTTATGTAAATTAGAGACATTAATTTTAGTTAGAATTTCTATTTTTGTAAACTACGGATTTTTGGTTACTGTTGAAACAATTAGTTTTACTGTAAGTTTTTTTTCGAACGTAACTTTATCTTCAAATTTTCGAAATATTTCAAAAAATAAGTAACTTTTTTGTTTATCAAAGCTGTAAAAAAATACAAAAAAAACTGGCTCCGACGAGTTCCTAATTTAGAGATAAAAAAATAGCTGTGCCAATTTTTCGGCCCCAATTTTGTGGCTGAAATGTTTGCGGACGTGATTTTTGCGTCTTTAATTTTGCGGCAAATCTTTTTGCTGCTTCAATTTTTCCGGTCTCAATTTTGCCTCTTCAATTTTGCGGTTGCAACATAATTTTTTTGGGTAAAAATAGCCACATAATTTGCCGCAAATGTTTCAGAAGCAAAACGGAAGACGCAAAATTGGGACCTGAAAAACTGAAGCAGCAAAAAGATTTGTCGCACACATTTCAGACGCAAAATTAAAACCGGAAAATTTTTAGTCGCAAAAACTTCTGTCGCAAAAGTGAAAGCGCAAAATTGAATCCGCAAAAATTTCAGACGCAAAACTGGGGCCGGAAAATCAACACACCCAAAAACATTTTTTGGACTGAAACTAATTTTCTTAAATTAACAAAAAGTTATCTCACAACCTTTTTAGCTTTCTTATTTTTTACGAAAACAAAATCACAAACTTCGTCAAATGAGTAATTCCCAACGACAGATGCTTTCAAGCAAATATCAACTTGTTGAAAATATTAAAGCCCTCAATCTTTTATTCCCACAAGCAAGAATCAGCTTTTTCTTATCTAATATAGCATTGCTTATTTCAATACCACTTCGAGAATTTTATAAAGAAGCTTATGGATTTCCGCTTTATGTTTCTGTAAGTTTTATTGTTGCTTTGATATTAAAACACTATACTTCTGTTTTTTAGATTTACAATATCAATGTCATTGTAATGTCAATATATTGGATGCATAAATCAGAATGGATGAAAGAAAAAATTAAAAATTTTCGAAAATCTCTTCGTATCCAAAGTTCTCCAGAAGTTGAAATTCTCAAAGCAACTACTGTAAAAACAGCTTTGGGACATTTTGTTAAAGTTCATCAAACTGTTGATGAACATATAAATAATTTGAAAAATGTATGGAAATAAATAAAACTATTGTTACATATTATAACATAAAATAAAATATGTGATTAAAAGTGAATTCTTTTGTTCTCTGTATTCCATATTAGTAAAAAAATTTTATTTTTTAAGCCATTTTAAAGACAGAAATCACTAGTTTTCATTCAATAAAATATTCCAATTTTGAAACAATCCAAGGAACAATTTTTAATTCCTATTCAACTTTTTATTTTTTGTAAACTGATGTAAAATTAATAAGTAAGGTGATATCAGTATTGTTTGTATCGTTTTATAATAGTTAATCAATTGTATGTTGTTGGAAGGACAGAAATAAAAATTTAATTTTAAGCGTCAGATTCAATCATTGCACACAAACATACTAATAATGCCAACTAAAATCACTGCGTGATTAGGAGATTTTTACACTTTATTTATACATAAAATTGCATATTATAACTTTTTATCAGCCTTTTTATTTTGTTTTAAAATGAATTAAAATATTCAAATAAGGTATTTGTTGAAAATAATCGACTAGAAAAAAAACGAAGAACGTATTTTTTTCTCAAAAGTAATGACAAAGTACAAAATTTGTACGATGGATACGATGAAAAAAATTTTTTTCAAGGATGTACGTTTTAAAAAACTGTGAATAACAACTCCAATACAGTTGACATGATTTTTTCTTTTACTTTTACATATCATTTAAATAAATGCTTTATGAAGATAATTATTCCAAATTTGCTTTTATTCTCTCAATATAAATTATATACAAAAATATTTATTTTTAACACAAAAATTTTAAAAAAAGCAAGAAAAAAATAAAAATTTTTCTCCAACGCAACTTTTAAATTCCCGCTTTTTCCTTGTCACCAACAGACATTTTGCCAAGCAAAGGAACGAAAAAAAAGACACTCTTTTTGTAAAAAGTTTGATGTGGGTGCTAAAAACAATCCATCATTGCTTGATTTTTTTTGACAAAATACGTATGTTGTTTGTGTTATCTTTTTTCGATGCTATAACAGAATGATGGTCAAGAAGCTTGTGTTTGTTATGTTTGGACATAAAAAAGAAAAAGCCAACAATTTGCATCGAAAACGCTTTTTTTCGTTGAAAAAAATCCTTTCTGTCTCATAAAGCAAACAACAGCTTTTTTTCACTATGTTTGGTTTAAAAGAAAAAAAAACTTTAGTTTTTTCAATCAATCCGAAAGGTTTTTGAATATTTGATTTTTTTATTTAAAAAATGAATATTGATAAAAAAACTTTGTTTGGTTTAAAAACAAAATAAAACTTTAGTTTTTTTTAATTCAAATGCTTTTGGAATCTTCGATACTTTTATTTTTAAAAAAAATGACACAATAACATCAGGAAGGATATAACTACTAATGTTAAAAATGTATTAATTCAATGAAGAGATTTGTCGCTTCCAAAATGGTTGATAAAATAATATACGAAAAGCAGCTGTTCGAAATGTTTTTATCCAGAATATTACTGTAAAGCAATAAAATATTGGATAAAGCATTGTAACACAAAATAAACATAAATATATTAATGGAAAATTGTAATCTTCCCCCGTAAATATATCTTTTGAATGTATCATTAAAAATATTGTTGCACCAAAAAAACATCCAAAACTTCCAAAAACAAAAAATTGGATTATTGTAGTTTGTAGCATAAGCTTAAATCTCTTTTTTGAGTTTTCAGAAAGTTTAATGTCAACAGTTTTGGAATACATATAATTTTGATATATAAGCCAAAACGTTAAAATATATCGAACACCGAGAAATATTGCCACAGAAAATGCCATAATCAATGTATAACTATCAGTTAATTGAAGTTTAAAAAATGCAGAACGACCAAAAAGAATAATTTTTTTTGCATCTGACGGTGGCAAACTTTCATCTAAAATTTTGTAAGCATTTTTATCATCTTCCATATACAGCAAAAATATTGCCATAGCTATGTTAAGCAATGCCGTTGAAAGAAATAAAATAAAATAAATTAATTTTCGTAATCTTTTAATTCCAGATTTAAAAACTTTAATAATTTGAAAATGTCGTTCTACAAATTGAAAAATAAACGTTTCAATATGAAACGCATTTAAGAGAGGGTCTACGAGAGGATTAAAATCGAGTGATACATTGAAATTTTTTAAGGAATTCTGCAATTATCAATCGATAAAAATAGGTGAAAAAAAATTATTAAAATTCTCATTTTTTGCATTTTATATTGAAAATCCGAT
>JAQIXH010000849.1:0-10815 GCA_034700145.1 Panagrolaimus detritophagus | reverse complement strand
GCGTCAGAAAAAATTATTAAAAGATTAATATTCATATATTTTTCAAGATTGCTAATCCATGGGGATATATGAAATCCAACACTTTCATATGGGATAATAAAGCTATCAGATAATGGACGAATTTGTGTAACAATTAAAAGTAAAATTATTGAAATTAAATTTATTGTTGTTAAAATTCCAAAAACAATTGATGGCATTTTTGATGGTTTTTCATTCATATTTTTCATTGCAAAATATCTTTCCAAAGTCATTGCAATGCAACAATCAATTGTTGAAATTGCAGAATAAAAAGCCAATGCTAAAATTGCTGCAGAAATTTTTGGTGGAAAGTATCTTGCTAATCCTGCAGGATATAAATATACAAATGGATGTAAAACAGCAGGACAATAAGATCCTAATAAAATTTCTAGTGCTAATGTATAACACGAATATGGCAATAAAAATGTTTTAAAACCTTTCATCGATTTTGGAGTTTGAGTTTGAATTGCTAAAATTAAAAATATTGTTAGAATAAAAGTTGTTAATGAAGTGGCATCAAAAATTGGTAATAATATTGACATAATTTCAGAATTATCAAATTCAGCTCCATCAAACTTTTTTGTTTCATTCATTTTTTAACAAAAAAAAATTTCAAAAGTGACATTTTTTCAGTTTAAAATAATGATGTTAAAAAACACCTGCAAAATAAAAGTAAATGGAATTATAAAATAATAATTAAACAAAAATACTGAGAAAACATGTGAAATTTAAAACGAAAAGTTTTTTTACGTCTTTTTTTTCACCCAATTCAAATCAATAATATAATAGTAAACAATTAAACATAACTGTCATTATAATATTTATTTTTTTGAACCTTAATAATGCCTTTTAAAGATACTCAAATGTCACTAAAAAAACGTGGTTATTAAAAAAATTCAATGCAATTAAACAGGTTTAGTGACTTTTTGAAAAACTTTTTTGCCTGTTAAACTGGTAATAAAAAAATTTAATAAGTTAACTAAAAAAGTGTTAACAATTTTATTGTTGTAACACTTTTAATGTTACATAGTGTTGTGCACCGTTTTTTCAAAGCTGTGCAATAAACATAATTTTAGTACCAAAAAAATGCAGAAAAATAAAAAAATAGAAAATACAGAATCATTCCGTTACTGTAAAAAAATATACTCCCATATATTTTTCCATCTGTCAAAAATTTATTGTTAATAAAAACAACAGAAATTGTTTCACAAAATATTTATAAAAAACAGTGTTTCAAAGAAACTTTCAAATTGACATTTTATGTATAAAACAGAGAAAAAACAAAAGTTAGACAGAAATCACAACAAAAAAATTCTCATACAAATTTCTTAGAACAACGTAAAAGCCGCATATATTTATCCAAATTAAGTCCAAGAAAATCAAAAAGTGGAGGTTTGTAATTGAAAACTTCAGTTGCAAGAATTTCATCAACAGTTTCTTCAAGTCGAGCTTTATAAGCATCAGAAATTGAACGAACAAATCCAAGATTAAACTTTGTTGTTTTGTTTTTCTGAAAAGATCTACATAAAACGTTTTAATAAAAGAAAAAAAAATTTACTTTCATATAAGTATAAAATGCTTCAATATCAAAAATATCAGGGATATCTTCGATACAACAGTAATCAATTTGACGAAAATGTGGGATTTTAAGAAGCTCAGTAAAAGTTTTTGAAGTAATATTTGTAAGAACATTGTTGGAAGAGCTAAAACAAATATTATTAGAGCAAACAAAAAGCTTTAAAAAAACATACATTACAATGCTCTTAGCTTTAACAGCAATTTCAATAACTTTTTCAAGTGCAACATTTGAGCCATTTTCATTTTTGATTGTAGCATCATAAAAAGAGATATCATCAGCAGATGAAATAAGAAGAGAAAGATCACGAAAAGTAATAACTTGATCATAAAGATGCAAATATTTAGCATCGCAACGATACAATTTTGGCATTAAAGAAGAAAGGATACTTTGATTACCCGCTTTGACAGAAGTTTTAGGTGTTACAACCAGTTCATCAGTGATCCATAATTTGCATTCAAGTTTAGACAAATCAAATGGCTTTCGATCAACAAACCATTCATCATCACTATAATGAAATAACCCCTTAACAATAAGAATAGAATTTTTAACAAAAAAATATTTGCAACTTTTGATTAACTTTTGATACAATGCTGCAGTTTTTGGATTCATACGAATATAATACATAATTGTACCAGGTAAAGCAAAGTTTTGACCAGAAATATATGTTGAATAAAATTTAGCTCTTTTTGATTGAAGCATTGTTGAATCATTTGTATTACGTTTATGATTTGAAGACAATGAAGTTGAAAGATGAAAAAAAGTGAATTAATTCTTCAATATATAAATATTGAGATGGAAATGTGCCACTAAAAATATACGATCTTTAAAAAAAAAATAAAAAATACGAAACAAATTGTTTTTCTCTTTCGTTTTTTTAGAACAAAAAGATGTATCCCGACTAGGTCGACCAAGCAACCAATTTCTGTTGTCATTATATTTTATTTTTTTTAATTAGAAAAAAAGAATTTCCAAAAAAACCTCTAAAGGTTTGTTTTTGCACTCAACTGAAAACTGCCGAAAAAATGGTTAATAAATTCCGAAATTTATGCACATATATATTCTTCGCGGGGTTTATATTGATATTTAATTTATTCATCGAATATAATTCAATATAAGAATGTTTCAAGTGTCTTTGTTTTTTCTATATATCTGTGAAGGGGCAGAAGTTATTGACCTCAAAAAAATTATATTTATTCCCTAAATAATTTTTTTTTAGAATGAATAAATTGATTTGCAGGTACTTGAAAAATAATTACACCTACAAAAAATATTTTTTATTTTTTTAATATTTTTGTGATTTTCATTGAAAAATTATTTTATATCCACACTTTTTGAATTTTTTATATTTTTTTTCTTGGGATTATTTAATAGGCAAGGTGCTTTTTGGGGCCCGACTATTGGTTTGGGAAGAGGAGAATTGCACGTACAACAAGTCAAGTGTTACTTCATGCAGATTCCAATGAACCAGGTGAAGATGCGGCAGATGAACATCAACAACGTATTTTATCACCTGGAACTTTAAGTCTCGTTGAACAATTAAGTCTTTTGGTACCACAAGAACACAGTGAACTCAATGATAATGAACCAATTGATGATAGCATTGTTCCAACAACTAGCACAAATGCTGGTAGAAATTTGGTTTCTTCATCTAACATTTTGAGTGATCGTGCTGCTCCAACTTTTGCACCAATTTTTGGATCTACAAATGTTCCACGACGTTTTGCAACACAACCATATGATCCTCGGCCCTCTGCAAGATCCCATCAAAATGTGGTTCGACGTGTACAACCTGATATTCGTATAATTGTTCCTATTCTACAACATTTTCCAAATGTTCTTCCACATTCACAATTTCCTGCAAGTATTTCAAATTGTATTCGTGTTATTGTACCTCGGCAACTTCGACAACAGCCTTCATCTTCTCGTCCGCTACGTGCATTGCATCCCGGCCCGTCTTCATCCACATCTTCAAGGCCTTTGTTATCAACAACCACAAGAATTCCCACAGTTTTTCAAAGACCCTGTTCTAATTTGTACCCTCAACATCGTCCAACACATCCTTCAAATTCATCTTTATATGCACCTCCAAGGCCTTCATCATCTTCTTTAACTCGAACATCTCGAAAAAGACATATGGTTGATGTGGTTGTTGAAAGTCCAACACAAGCAGCTGTAATTTTCGATGGTTCAACTATTCCTTTTAATGCGTCTTCTGAAGAAATTTTTTTAATCTCGGCATCAAACATAGCCAAGATAGAAATGTTCGTACAATCAAAAGAAGAAAATATCCTCGAAAGTCAAAGTCGACGCCAAAGGAAAAGTCAACTGCCCCCGAAAAACCAAAAAATCCGAAGAATAAGGAGTATAACACTGATATTAGCAATACAAGAGCAGCAATTCGTCGATACAATCAGGAATGAATAATAGTGGAGATTCAAATTCTGAAGCAAATGCAATTTTGCAACAAGAAATTGCTGAAAAGAAACAATTTATTCTTGAAACTGAACAAAAACAACTGTTAACTTCTGTTTGCCTGAAATGTTGGAAACAGGAATGAGTCGATGAAAGAATGGATGAGGAAAATTACCCTCCCAAGCAAATTATTCAACAATTTGTTTCTCCAAAGACACCAGGACAAATTGCATGTTTTTGGAATGAACTTTTACAGAAGGTGGAACATAGAAAAGCTCTAAAATATTATTTTTTTAAGGAGATAATTATCTCATTTTTTGTGCACAGTTATTTACACTTTTTTGTTTAAGAAACAAAGACACTTGAAACATCCCTCTTTTAAAATGTTTTGCGAAAATGCTTAAAAAATCTTCCAAGTGCACAAAAATTGCCCATCGAATAAATGTGTGCATTAAATAATACAATGAATTCTTTCATTTTGGATTCAAAAAAGAGCACAATAGATTGCTGTTAAATTAATTTCTAGTATTCCGAAGTCGAGTTTTTTATGGCACCACAAATTTTGAAATAATTGAATGTTTCCAAGATCATAAAACTTTTAAATCATGTGAAGCAACCAATCTTTCTTTTTTATTTGAGAAAGGATTTAATGCCACAAAAAATGATAAAAATGTCATTTTTTCCGTTAAAAATGGCATCGTGATTTACTCTTTTTTCAATAGTACAAAAAATATTATTTTTACTTTATTTCGAACGTTGACCATTTCGTGCTTTTATCATTATAACAGACGTTTTTCTCGATGATCCAAAAAATTTTGTAATTTTAATAATTCTTTGATGATTCCAAAAACTTTTCAAGAAATAAAAATTAACAAAACTTTGTCGAACAGTTTTTCTGAAAATTATTTGATTAAAAAATACCTTAAAACTTAAAGAATTTACGAAAGAAAAAGCAAAAGTAAAGTTGATGAAATTCGAAAATAAACAAAATATAAATGTGCAAAAACACCGAAAGCTACTTTAAGAATGTAAAAACCAGAAACATATGGGTTAGAATTAAGTACCAAAAAATTGAACAAAATTATTCCAAGAATTAAAATAGAAATAAACGATTGAATTAATAAATGTTTACAAAATTTCATTGTTTCAGCGGTTAAAGTAATAATATTGCAATAAGTGCCGATAGCAGTTGAAATTCCAAGAATTACAGTAAGAATAATATGAATTCCATTTGAAATTGTTGTAATATAATCAAATTCGTTTTCCATGCATTCAGATTCCATTTGATGTAAGAGGCAATATGAATCTTTCAATAAATATCCTCCAACAGCAAATGGATATATTAAGGTCATTGTAATCACAACAATCAACATTTTCTTACTCCAAATAGAATCATGTTTTTTCCAAAAACATACAGCTGTAAATCGATTCAAAGACATTACAGTTATCCATGGTCCTACATGGAAAATTGAATATAATTCTATTGCAACTTCAATATCATTTAATGTAACATTTTTTATAAAACGTGACAACAAGAAAAATATCATTGATATTAAATCCAACAAATATCCAAGATTTAAAATATAAAAAAATCCACTTGTAAAGTATTGATTTTTTTGAAGTGCTTCATAAACAAAAAGTATCAAACATAAAATATTTAAAGTTATAAAAATACCATAAATTGTTAAACCTATGATTAAAATTATATCCGAAAGCCAAAGTTCTTCATTTCTATCGTCCCCGACATTTGGCATCATTGCATCATCCTTTATAGAATCCATTTGCCAAATAAAAGAGCCAAAAAAATGAAATCTGTGATGTGTCAAAAAAGTTTCAGCGCTTAAAAACATTTTTTTAAATAAGTTTTTCAAGGTAACTATGGTTTTTAATTAAATTTTCTTATATTTCAGCGTTTATTTAATTTTAAAAATGATGTTAGAGTGCATTATAAAATGTAGATGTTGCAAAAAACAGAGAATTCCAATATTCAATTAATGTTTTGTACAGAAATTTGCTTGCATTTAGTAACATTTCCACAGGAATTATTCACCCAAGGAGGTGTTTGACGTTGCTTTTATTGCAGATAATCATATTACGACTAAGAAGTAGTAAGAGTTGCGACTACTTTCACTTAGTTGCAGTAAATAAAGATGGAAATTAATCGCATTTTTAACCTATGTTGAATGTTTAATTTACGATAAAATTTCTGCATGTGTTTCTGGAATGCATACTTTTGCAAAAAAAAAATAAAACGAAAATAACCAATTTTATTTGAACTTTAAGGTAAATACTATTGTGTTATTTTCATTGATGAATACATCACCGATCATTTTGTTACTTATTTTAGATGTAAACAATTTTAATTAGTAAAAATTCTATCATAAATTTATTTATTTTATTTACATTAGCTACTTCAACATAGCTATTATTCTAATAATCATTTTTTTTGTTAAACTTTAACAACATTGCAAAAACTCTGATGCCTTTTTCTTTAACAATGAACATTGAGATTCTTTTCTTTCTGATTTTTTTGCCACCATCGTCAAAGATGATGATGAAGGAGAAGAAGATTTTGGATGGGCCCATTTTTGAATTTTAGCTTTACAATATATTTTCATAAGTTTCAGATAATTAAAAAGTATTGTTATTATTACCTGTTCCATACCGCAAAAATATAATTCCACCAATAATATTAACAATAACAATAATTCCAAATACTATTGACCATTCACTTGATTTTCCCTATAATTTTAATTTTTTAGCTTAAACACGAAAATAAAAACTTCAAATTTTGGTTTCAACACGAATACTTTTTAAAACGGTGTCGAAATAAAAATTTAAAATAACAAACATTTTTAACAATTAGCCCAACAAGAAATGGTGCACCTAAATGCCCAATCGCACCAGCGCCTTCCATCAAAGATAAAACCATTCCAGTGTACATTGGTGCAAATGAACAACTGGATGTAAAATATCCAGGATTTGCAGCAGCAGCAAAAATCCCATAAAATGCTAGCACAAATAAAGCTTCAGATTGTTTTGTACAATCAATATAAAATGTTAGGAAAATGAATACTATTGCAACACCAAATGAAGCTAAAAATTAGGATTAAAGTGGATTAAGAGGATATATGAAATCTAAAAAATTGCATAAATTTGCGGATATACAAAACCCGATAAAGTTTTGAAAAATTAGTGCATATCAAACCCAAAAAAATCTGCATAAATTAATAGATATATGAAATGCGAAAAAACTGATGTGGAAAAGGGATATATGAAATTCATTAAAAATTTGCATAAAGTAATGGATATACGAAATCGGAAAAATTTTCATACCTGCAGATTGAAAAATTTTGCATGATATCGTTGGAGAAATGATATTCTTTGATTTCAAACAATCAGCAGTAAAACTTAAAATATATTTACTCAAAAGTTTGAATGTAAAAGTCATGGAAGTAAATGCTCCATTCTAAAATATATTATTGGATTACACAAATTCCAAAAAATGAAAAAATTACACTTTTAAAATCCAATGCTAGCACATCTCTTGCATAAGTTGGAAGAAAATTTTGCATTAAAGAAGTTGTAAAATAATGTGCAAATGTTGCAAACATTACTGTTAAAGTTGCAGGAGATGAAATGATTTTTTGAAGAGGCAATGGAGGCTAAAATTGAAATTTTGAAATATTACAAAATTTCGATATCAAAATTTTGAATCCTAAGAATAAAATTCAAATTTTTTGCTAATTTTGATTTCAAAATTTGATTTATAAAAAGCCACGGTAAGTTCAAATTTTTCTTAGCACGGAAAATAGCCGGAAAATTCAATTTTTTGACATGAAAAAATGCAAAAGTTCCATCTATTTTTCGTGCTAAGAAAAATTTGAACTCACCGTAAAAAGTCTCAAAACGAAAATTTGATATTGAATTTTTGATAACGAAATTATGACCAAAATTAATATAAAAAAAATAAAACAATTTAAAAAAATCGAAATTTTGATAAAAGCTAAAATCCAACCTTTACTTCTCCATCTGGATGTGAATGTGCTTCATTCTCTTTGCTCAAATATTCCTTTTCTTTTAAAGATAATGAACGACAATGTTTTGGATTATTTGCAAAGAATAAAACCCAAATTAAAATCCATACAATTGTTGCAAGACCTAAAAATTGCCTTATTTTTGTTTGTGTCTTTGCAACCAACAAAAACATACTCATAAAATAAAAAATTAATGGCCATCCATCAAGAAAATTGCTTGAACAAAGTGTTGTTGAAATAAGTGTGCCAAGTGAAGATGCCAATGGAGATCCAGAAGTAAAAAATGAAGCAGCAGTTGAGCGTTCATTTGGTGGAAACCAAAGTGATAGGGGGGTTGCTAAAGCTGCATAGATGGGATTCTGAAAGGATACGGGATTTATTGTTTTATGCTTCAAGTAGAGGGGATATATGAAATCCAAAAAATAGATGTTGAAACTTTTGTTTTGTAATTTATGCAAATACTAAGGCATTAAAATTTGCTTTTTTAAATATTCAAATCTTGCATTTAAAGAAAAAAATCTTACCTCAAAAATACCAAAAATAACTTTTATAGCAAAAAAATAATAAACTCCCAAATATGCTGCTGTTGGCATTAATGCCGTTGTAAGCGACATTCCAACAGCAGAAATCAATGCTACCTTTTTTGAACCAAATCGATTTATTAAAAATCCAGCAAATGCTAAACTTAATAAATTTCCATAAAAACTGGCAGTAAATAGAAGGGATTGTTCTTCGGTTGTCCAAGTAAAAGTACCCTAAAATTTTTTTTAATAATCTGAAAATTTCTGTCCATTTTTTAAAGATTAAAAAGATTCAAATTATCAAAACCTTGTTTTTTGACATACCTTATATCCACTTTTAATTGAATGTGTTTCATTTACAATAATTCTATGGCACTGTGAATTTTGAATTGGTTCATTCAATGGAATGAGAGAAATTTCAGGACTTAAATGTTGATGTTGTTGTTGAACGGCTGTTGCATTTATCATACAAACCTATAAAAATAATTAATTTTTCAAAAAAATTTTATAAAAAAATCGCACAAACCATTGCAACCCCCAAATTTGTTCGCATAGAAACAGCACAAAAATTTCCAAAAAGAAGAACAAATCCTAAAAGTGCTTATTGGTAAAAAAGATTTAAAGTTTATAGGTAATGTTTTGGGGATTAATATTGGAAAGAATAAAATTCAATGGATTCAATCTTAAAAAATCTGTTCAGGAACAAATGTGCCAATTAAAAGGAGCCAATGGATTGATACAAAAATTTTTTTCATAGTGAAATGAACCTGAAAATCAGGCAAAAAAACAATCCTGATCATCAGGTTCATGACATTTTGGAAAGACGTTAAAAATGAAAAAGGTATCAAATCTTCCCTTTAAACTAAAATTTAACCCTTCAACAAACAAAAAAACTTACCCAAAATCCATCTCTTTTTTGTTGCCAAATGATACCATTTTGACGATTTCGGATTTTCTTCTTCAATTTTAAAATTATGAAAACTATTTTGGGTCATTAATGTCATCTTCTCCTTTTTTTCCCTTTTTTGAAAGATGTACATAAAAATGAACAATTTTTAATATCATTTTTTTGTCCCTTTTATAAAATTTTTTATAGCGAGAAAAAAACAATTAATCAAAATCTTAAAAATTGACTTCCAAAAGACCATTTCATTTCATAACATAGACAATTTTGACTGATTGATTTATAAACATTTTATTGTCGCTTTTTTTGAACACAAGAAAAAAAAGCGGGGTTTTCATTATCTCCTTTTTTTGAGAGAAACAATGAAGAAACAAAAAATATCATTGAAATATGTGAAAAATTTCTTGATTTATTAAAAATTTATAGTTTAAACAAATGCGTGTTGTAAAAACGTATGATTATTTGAGAAACAAATTTGTCGTAGTTTAAAACGTTGTTCCAAAAAATATCGCTTTAAAATGTAAAACTTGGATTAGTTTGTTTTTATAATTTTATTGGGAAAATTATAAGTCGTTCATTTTACTGCATTTCAGGAAGTAGAAAAAGAATTGATTAAAAGGGCTCAAATGAGAAAATACTACGGGGACAGGGGTTGAAAAAGCGGTCCAAAACCTCGGCAGGCCGCGGCCTAGAATTTGTCGGCCCTGTTTGATAAGCTTCTCGACCGGGCCGGCCTGCCTAGGCCCTAAATTTTCCCAAGTTTACTAAATGTCAATATTTTTACTTTAGAAAAAACAAAAGTAGTATCTTATTTTTTAGCTTAAAAATGTCATTTGTAAAGCATCTTTCAACCTTCTGTCCAAAAATGGATTGATAAAAGAGGCATTACAGATTTGAAAAATAATATGAGGCCGGCCGCGTCCCAAAATACTACAAATTAAAAAAATTAAAAATACTACGGCATATAAGTTGAATATTTGGAAATGGCAAGTGAAAAATGACTCTCATACTTATATTTTTAATTTAACAGATTAGCGAAAAAATCTAGGGAAAATTAATGAAAAACATTTTAATTGTGAAATTTTTTATTCAACAAAAATGGGCACATTTTTAAAATTTCTAGAAATTTTTCATATTGCATACCCATGATAGGATTCAGAAGGCTTGAAAAAAAAAGCATTTGTTTAACATGACTAAACATCTTTTAAATCAACCAACAGTTTTGAAATTGAGACCAAAAAAAACTGCCATTCGCGACTCTACTCAAAAAAGAGAATGCTCAAAAGCTTGCCCTTTTTGGAGACAATCGTAGTTCTTTTGGCGCTCCAATAGGTTAAAAAATAT
>JAQIXH010000848.1:0-10817 GCA_034700145.1 Panagrolaimus detritophagus | reverse complement strand
TACAGGATACAAAGCTTCATATGTTCGATCATCACCAGTTCCATGGATTCCATATGCATTAAACTTTGTTACTCCTAAAAGAGATAAAGCGATTAGAGATATGATAAATTAAAAGCTAAACATACTTCCTGGCAAATATGATAGCGGTATTTCAACTCGACATTTCCATAAATCCATATCAAAAACATTTTCAACACGTAAGTCAATGTCTTCACCAGCATTAAAGCATTCCCGATATCCCTTATGAAATAGTACAAGCCAATGACCATGTGGTCCAACTTCAACTTCAAGATAATGTCCTTGTTCATTTGCAAAAAAGAATTCAACAACTTCATAATCCCATAACTAAAATACAGTAAACATTAAAGATACAAAACAATGCAACAGCACATACCCCAGGAGTTGGACCTGGACTTGTAGGAGGTTCTGGATCATCAAACAATGGAGCAGTAAATTCTACCAAAACTACACGTTTATGTGGTGCACCACGTTGTTTCTCAAAATACCATGTAATTTTTATTTCGATTGGTCGATGATCAATTGGTTTATTATTCCATGTTCTATCAATTGTAGCATTAAAGCCTTCTTGTAGCTTCTAAAATGGATGTTAAAAACACTATTGGATTCGATGAAAGTAAAAAAAGCTTACTTTAGTTTCACGTGTATCATATTCAGATTGATATGATGTACCACGAGGAAAAATTTGTCCAAATGTAATCTCACTTTTGTTCCACATCTAAAACGGATATATAATATTAATGAGGATAAAAAGATGTAACTAAACTAAAAACAAGAAAGTAATAAAGTTAATGTGCTTCATGATGGATTAAAACAAAATAGATATTTTTGTGATAGTAGGGAAAAAACAACAGTTGGAAACAAAAAATTGTAAAACATTGAAAAAAGTTAAACATGGATAAAAGAAAAGCTAAAAAAGCGCAAAAACAAATAAGAGAAAATCACGAAAAGCAAACTTTAGTCATCCACGATTTTTAACGGATAAAATACATAAAGATTCTGAAAGAAAATGGTTGAAAATAATTAAAATATCATGGGTTCAAAAACTATAAAAAATGGCAGAAAAAATTTGAGAAAAAAAGGAAGCAAAGAATACAAAATTTGTACTTTGCTCAAAAACGAAAACAAAAATTAATGAAAAACAGTTGCGTTTTTTAAAATTTAATTTTTCCCTTTATATAATTTGTTTCTCTTTAAAGTTTAATATTTTTTAGTTTTTCTAATTTAACAATGAAATGCTTTTAAGGAAGTGTAAAGGCGATAAAATAAAAAAAGCTTAAAAAGTTGTTGCAATAAAAAAAATTTCTTTTTAAATATTTAAGAAAAGTCATCGTACAAAATTTTTATTAAACACATTTTTCATTTCAAAACAAAAAAAACACCAACAGTTTATACAAATTTTTTATGCCCAAAGTGGACCAGCATCATTTAGAGCTTCATCATTCTTGTTTATATGATATTGTGGTGGAAATTCCTTTTTAATTGTTTGATTTGTCGAAATTCGATCAAAAAATTCAATTTTTAAATCATCGTGAAGAGTATCAAGATTCTTAACAGGATAAGATAATTGAAAAAAGAAAAAAAGTCGATCAATACAATAATTAACAAGTTCAACACAGTTTCCTTCATAAAATATATTTGCATATTTACAGATATTTCCAGGGGTAAGTAAAATAACATCTTTTATTAGATTCTAAAAATTTAGATGTAAAAATGTTTATTATATTTGTTGTGTCGATATTGGAGAATGTCCGGTTCATCGAACCGGACAAAACACATGTGTCTGGTTTAGGGTTGTTCATTCCCCGGGGAATCCAAAAAATCGGGGGATTCCCCAGAGAATTCCCCGCCATTCCCCGAATTTTTCTTTTGATTGCTTTATAATATTTTTTTCCAAAAAAATAGTGTTTAAAAAATATAAAAAACCTAAAAAACTTTTTAAAAAAGAGCAAGCAAGTCCGTACCTAGGGAGGGCACTTGGGGTTGGTGAATTGTCTGAAATTGGCAAATTTCTTTGACCTTTTATCGTGGGGGTGGGCGCTGGTGTATCACCCTCCAAAAATTAATCCTAGGCATGTGCTTGATAGTAGCGATATACCAGTTCCTCATTGGAATCAAGCGTCCAGTTGGTTTTTCCGGAGCTTTCACGATTGGTCCTTAGCTTAAACTACGCTTTCATAACTTGAATCTTCCATATTTAGAATCAGCAAAAAAAAACTGCATCGGATAGCAGAGAGTTTTTTCTAATTTTAAATTGCATTAAAATATTATCACCAAAAATAGTGAAAAAAGTGGACATCTCCATACAAACCTTTCTCGATTCATCCTGAGCTTAAATAAAACATTTATGTTTCACACCTTATATATTTCGAATCAGAAAAAAATTCTCTATCTCATAGCAAAGAGCTTTTTTAGAATTTCTATCTTATAAAAAAGATAATACAAATAATAGCTAGCAACACAACGCCAACAATGGACAAAAACCTTGGACTTGATTCCAACGTGTCCAGTCAACTTTCCAAAACATTGACTTTAAGTTCGGTTTCACCATTCTTCGATGATGCAAAAAATTATGTAATATTAAAATAATTTTTCTTCGTTTAAAATCAAACAAAAATGTTTTGCGGGGAATATGTTTCATTCCCCGCCAAAAATCGGGGAATGAACAACCCTAGTCTGGTTCTCTGAACCGGACGTCCATAGTAGAGAACCACAACCCTTGTTCTCCAAAATAGACGTCCAGATTGGAGAACCAAAAGAACGGTTCTTCAATATAGACATTCGCTTCAGCGAACCGGACGTTCTTTGATTTGGACACAACATATATGCAAAAAGTATACAGACCTTTTATTCATTCATATCATATTTTTCAGCAAATTGATAGAGTAACATAAACTCCTTTTTTTCAAATGAATATAAATCACCACCATAACATAATAAAATAACATTTTCAATAGTGTAAAAACTAGAATCTGGAATTTGAACTCTGCCTTCCACAGCTTCTTTCCAACCGTTTTCAAACATTGCGGAAAAAACTGGTGAAAATTCTCGTAAAACTTCTTTGTGAACCTTAAAAAAATTTTATAAAAGCTTTGAAAGCATGAAAAAATAACCTTGATTTCTTTTTTTTCAGCTTTAATAACAAAATCTTTGGTAGCTTCATCATTTTCTAATTCAATGAATTTTTGACTTCCGGGCATACTTGCAGATTTAACATGCGAAATTTTAAGAAAAGTTATGGTCCCATATAAACGAAAGGTGATTTGTTCGTTAACAAAATACTTATTTCCAGGATTTGTAAGATTTTCCAAAGAATATTCTTCCCACAATTGTAGTGCATAGTATGTGTATTTTTTTTGAGATATTTTAATTGGTTCCTTATCATTGATTACCAAATTTAAATTGGCTCTCCAATAGTCACAGTTTTCTGGATATATATGAAAATAGAGACCACCACGTATATCAATTTTCATATAATAATTTATCATTGAAAATCCAGGAATGTCGTATTTTTTTGTGCAAATTGATTCCCTCTGAAGCAAACATTTCTTATCAATCACCCATTCAATCAAAACAGGAACTGACAAATCCTAAAATTTAATAAAAAGAATATAAAAAGGTTTGAATTAAATCTTACAAAATCTTGGTCTTCAAATTCATATTTTAAAGACATCTTTAATAAAAAATAAAAAAATTTTTAAATTGTTTATAAAAAAATGTAAATGCAGAGAAGATGCAAGAATGAATGACTCTTTTATAAATTTATTTAAAATCAGCAAATTGATAAGCACAATAATACCTATAAAAACACTTGAAGATGTCAGGTCAAACCTTTATCAAGTTGGTTACTAGATAAGTAATTTCAAGTACCATTGTTTATAAGAGAGGGTGCGAACTTTTTTCTTGCTCTGAAAGCGTCTACCCCTAATCAAGTTTCAAAAAAAAATTTAAGTCTCTCCGTAATTTACGACTTCTTAGATAAACAGACAACAAAATTGATTTTTTTCCTTGGAGAAACACTTTAAGATTAGAATATTCAAATGTATTATTCATTCCTTATTTTTCTGATAAGTCATGTTCTTATATTTTTGATAGGTCTAATTTTAACTTCACATACATTCCCATTTTTCTTTAAATTAATTTATCATATTTTTAAATGCAAAGAAAAATTCGTTTGAGTTTACCACAAAAAATACTGTTATTAATATTTCTAATAATTTGCCTTACTTCCTTTTTTGCCCCCGGTTTTATTGTTTTTTTTGTTGCTGGGTTTTTTTCCGGTGAAAATTATTAACTTTAAACTTGCTCAAAAGAGTGTTTGCAAAAATAAAACAAATATGTAATGTTTTGTAGCTACAGTATAAAACAAGGAAAAAGTTTGTCAAAGAAACAAAAATATTTCCTATTTATTTTGCAGTAATTTTTATAAGAAGTTAATAAAAATTGTCACGAATCTCTGTTTTTCGTTGCAAAAATATGTTAATTTTTTAAAACTGCGCGGGGGCTAACTTTTTTCTACTAGTAGCAAAAAACTGTAAAATAAAATCTTATTTTCTCGTTAGATAATCATATTATGAACAGATGAATAATGTTTTTTATTTATGGATTTATCTTTTTTTGTTGCATAATTACATCAATGATCTGTAAAATCCTTTCTATCCATGAAAAAAAAAATATTGTTATGCTATCTAAATTTTGTTCCGCGACAAAACAAAAATACCCCAGAGCAGGTCGTATACAATCTGTTATGGCAATTGTCGATGGTTTGGTTACCAGTTTCTTTCGATCATGAATAGAAGTGTCCATTTTTTCAATCAAAAACAGGCTCATTTCTTTCTATAAAAACAAATACAAAGGAAAGCAAAATTATTTTCCAAGAAAAAAAAGTTTTAGTGCAATATGCTTAGACATTAAAAGCGAAAGCAAAAAAATTTACGCAGTTGCATCAGAACGATGACCTTTTTGTGTAAGAAAAAGAAAACAGAAAAGAAAAATATGGATCATAGTTGAACATTTTATTCATTGATCTTTCTCCTGCGTTTTAAAAAAAAAATTATTACAAATTCACTTTTTTATTTTCTTATTTTTGTGATTTTAATTATTTAAAATGGAAAAGAATTTAATTTGTTATTTTCAAAAAGGTGATTCTCCAGGTTCATTGAATTTATGGACAATTGATATTGAAACAAAATTAAAAATTAATAAATATTCTTATGAAATTTTATCAGAAAATGTTTTAAATTATTTTAAAAATATTCCTGAGTTTATTAAAAATTTTGCAAAAGCTGTTATTTTCAAACAATTAACCGATTTTGAGAATCTTAGTTTCAAAAATTCTTCAGAATTTGTTCAATTTATAAAATCGGAATTTAAGAAGCTTAATATTCCTATTCGTTTTATTGGTGGTGGAACATTTTCGCTTACAACATTATTAATTGCTGCAAAAATTAATCCAAAGTTTGATCGAAATATCCTTTTTATTCTTGTTGCAGATGGTAGAGTATTTGTTGAAGAACTTTATCGTATAAAAGAAGGTTATGCATATCCACCAACAAAAGCAACTCGATGTATCGAATTCCATGATGGCTATGATCTAAAAAAAATTAAAGAAGAAATTCTTGAAAATATTAAACCTAATAAAATATATATTGCCGAACTTACAAGTTATTTTCAAAATATTTTGGATGAAATGTTAAAAATATTTGGACGTGACAAATATTTAAATTGTGATGACAAAAATGAAAATGAAACAATTGTTGAAATTGCTTTACAGCTTTTTGATAAGAAACGTAATTGGTATTATATTATTCCGCGGTATTTATTGATTGTAAAAAATAGTGAATACAAAAATTCATATATGATTATGTGTGAGGTCGATGAAGGATTACCATTCATAGAATCTTATATGGATTCCCGTAAATCTGGAAATTATTATGTAAGTTAGAATTTGCAAAATAATACAATGCCGTTCGTCATTATTCTAATTTTTTTTCTAAGGATGCACGGGGGCCCAGGGCTTTTTGAAAGCCCCGGCCCCAAGCCCCGGGACTTGGGGCCTGGAAATTCGAACCGGGCCGGGGCTTTAGCAGAACTGGCGTTTTTTGGTCAAACTGCATCATTCTTACAAATGTGCGTCGTTTTGGCAAAGGACAAAAAAGGAAGATAGCTTTTTTTAATCTAAAAAATCGTTATTTATTTTTCTTTGTTCGGGCCAGTCGTGTATTTGTTTGTGCCCTGGCTTTTGTTGCCGCAGGCTGTTTGGAAAAAAAGAAAATTCTATTTTTCTCCGACATTTGTTTTCCATTATATTTTCTGCATTCTTTTTTGTATATGTGGAAAATCCATTTTTAAACTTTAATCGAAATATCTTTGTTTTGTCAACAAAATTTTTTTAATCAAATCTGGAAAAAAAAATTTGGGGGCTTTTTTTAAGCCCGGGGCCGTGAAGAAGAAAATGGGGCCGGGCCCGGAGTCTAAGATTTGGGCCCCCGTGCATCCTTAGCTTTTTTAATTCGATTCAATTTGGCGTTTCTTTTTTAAAAATTTTAAAATAATCTTTTTCTATTGAATTTTTCGTGTTAAGAAACGCCAAATTGAACTGAAATGAAATGAATTAGCGTTCGAATAATGACAAACAGGATTGTAATATTTGAAAAATTTTATTTAATTTAAGATTGAACGCTATTATGACGAACAAAAAGAAGCAGAAATTGTTCAAATTTATCCATTACTCAAAAAACAATGCCATAAAATAAAATTAACGTTAACAGTTGATATTAATTTGAAACCTGCTTTAATTCAAACAGCTTACATTGAACCAAAAATTAAATCTTTACCAAAAACTCTGAATAAAATAATGGATTTAAAAATTCCTGTAATTGGATTTTTTGATAATTCTTCGATTATTTGTTTTTGGAATGAAAAAGAAAAATGTTATAAATTTTCTGAAAAATGGAATGGTAATTTTTTTTAGACGTTAAAAATAATATATTTACGACTCTTTTAGGATTATATGGTGAAGATTTATATATTTCATTTGATAAAGAAAAACCAAAATTCCGGAATGAAGCATTTAAAGTTTTAAAAGAAAAACCAACTTTTGTAGTTTATGGTAATGACTTTATTTAGCTTTAATCATAAAAATTATAATAATTTTTTAGATTTATTGGATATTTTGGCATCTAAAATCGATAACTTTCATACACGTCCTTATTGGCAATTTTCAATTACAAAAGATGAAGAAAATCCAATTTTAATTGAATTTGATAATTTTGATGGAAGCCGAAAACATGCAATTCCGGAATTATTATTAGCACTTTTAATCAAGGATCATCTTAAAGTTATTAAAGAAGAAATTGGAGAAAAGCCTGCTGAAATTGGAGTTGTATTTGTTGATAAATATAAAAATGAAAAATATTTTGATCATTCACTTTTGCTTGAAAGAATTGAAGAATCATGTAATTTGCTTAAAATTGATTGCAAAATTGTTCAAATTTGAGTTCTTTTTTTATTTTTGTAATTTTCTGTTTTTTTATTTTTAATAAAATTTTTTGTTTGGCAGTTTTTTGATGTTTTTTAAAAAATTAATCAGAAAAAATTCTGGCATTTTGTTCCTCAGCGTAAATGAGCTCTTGACTTTTTTTTTGAGTTCCAAGTTTTAAAATTGTTGGATCTTTCTATTATTTATTCTTATCACTATTAAATATGACAGAAAAATGTTTAACTACTTTAATCAAAGAATCTTCGACTCCTGGAGAACTTCAGATTCTTACAATTGAAGAAGAATCACTTAATCAAGTTCCACAATTTTGTTTCGAGCTTTCAATCAATGATGTTCCAATATTTCTTCAAGATATACCAACTTTTATGAAAATTTATGTTAAATCTGTAATTTTACAAGTAATGGATTTTGAGCATTCAGATTTTCCAACAAATGTTCACTTTCGATTGGCACTTGCAAAAGAACTTAAAAAACATAAAATTCCATTTCTTTTTAATAATGCTGAAGGAATTGTGATAACAAAATTGCTAGTTGCTGCAAATATTGAATGCTACTCTGGTGAAATGGTTTTGATTGTATTAGTTGCAGAAGATTATGTTGTTGTTCGAGAGATATATCGAATTCAAAGCAGTTATTATTGTCCAAATGTTGAACAAAAGAGAATATTTAATTGTCCAAAAGGATATAGTTTGGAGAAAGCAAAATTGGAGATTCTTAAAAATTCGAATCCAAAAAAGATTATTCTTGCTGCATTATATCCATATTCAAAGTCAATAATGAAAGATATGAGAAATACAGTACTAAAATCCAAGAAATTAATTGTAAATGAAAGTGTTAGCTGTTTCGATGAACATCGGGCTTTGGTTGAAATGGCAAAAAGATTGAAAGATAAAAGTTGGAATAAATTTTATGTTATTCCAAGAATAAATACTTCATTTATTGTTGATAATGCAAAAAATATTGGAGATTATGCGGAACTTGATTGGGATTCTTCGAAAGATTTACCATTTGTAACAACTTCAATATCTCCAAGATCTCATCATAAATATTATGTAAGTTTTTGTATACCTTTATTAGCATTACTATAACACTATTGTTATTTTTAGATTGCTTCAAGTGACAAAGATCACCAAGATTACAAAATTCTTCGAAAATATTCACTTCCAGAAGGACAATACCATAAAATAAAACTTACTTTAACTGTTGATTCATATTTTTTTCCATCTTTAACTCAAGAAGCTTACATTGAACCAGAAATTGAACAATTACCAAAAACTTTAAATGAAAAAATGGATTCAAAAATTCCTGTAATTGGATTTTATGATAATTCTTCGATTATTTGTTTTTGGAATGAAAAAGAAAAATGTTATAAATTTTCTGAAAAATGGAATGGTAATTTTTTTTTAAATGTTAAAAATAATTTATTTACCATTCTTTTAGGTTTATATGGAGAAGATTTGTATATTTCATTTGATAAAGAAAAACCTCGATACCGTAATAAAGCTGCAAAAGCATTAAAGAAAAATCCAGATTATGTAATCTACCGTATGTCTTTCCTCCAGTATTTCCAACAACTAATTGTAAATTTCAGATTTGCTAAGAATACTTTCTTCACCACCTTCTGATCTTCATATTAATACAAATTGGTCATTTAAAATTAAAAATGATCTAGAAAATCCAATTTTGATAGAATATAAAACTTTTAATGAAGAATTTCAATCAAATACACCAGAATATTTAATGGCACTTTTGCTGAAGGAACATATAAAAGCAATAAAAGAAGAAATTGGAGAAAAACCAACTGAAATTGGATTTGTATTTTTCGATAAAGATAACAAATTTTTATGCAAAGATTATTCTTTGCTGAAAATGAAGATTAAAGAATCATGTGATTTGTTAAAGATTGGATGTACTGTGGTTGAGATTTAAAAATGCTTAGAATTTGTTGTTTTTTATTTTTGCTCAAAATTTTTTCGTTTGTGTAAATAAAGATTTTTTTCCATCATTACTATTATCTTTTACAGTAATTATGCGGATACTGTACTGTAAAAAATGTTAAGGATGGGTAAAGAACAAGTTTTCTGTTCCTGGTTAGCCCATGGAATAATTTTAGTGTCCTTTTTTATTATTTAAAAATCTTACATTCATCAACTCAAACACATCTGCGATAATAACAGAGTAGAATTAAAGTTTTAACAACCACGTTACATTTAAACGTAATGAAAAAGTTGTCGAATAAAAACGAATATTAAATAAATATCTTATTTACTGAAAAAAGCACTTTATTATAGAGTGATAGTTTGTAAGAATTTAGAGTTGACCATAAAAACAACAATATTTTTTGTTTTTCATATTCGTAAAATGAATGGAACTTGTCAAATTTATAACAAAACGTTCACAACTCTTTTTGTTGGATTTGAATGCGGTTTACATAAATTTGCGGCAGATATGTATTACTACAATCTTGGATATATATGTATGGGACCTTTGGCATTGATCTGTATTATCTCAGTTTTTGGTCGATTCAAAGGAAATTATCGATGGTTCATTCTTAATCATGCTATATTGGATTTTCTTTTTTCTAGCTCTTATTCATGTTCTAATAATATGGCAAGTTGGATGAAACCAGCATTACCTTGTTTTTTTAAAGCTGAAACTTATGTTACAAATTACAATATGTTATCACAACTTATCGACAATTATGTAATTAATACAATAAGCTACAATGCATATTCGGCTCTTCTTCTTCTTTCAACATCTCGGTTTTTGGCACTCTATTTTCCACGCATTTATGATAAACTAACACGTGGCAAAATGATCTTTTTAACTATTTTAATTTTTAATATAATTGCGATGCTATTTGATATTAGTCCTGTTTTTCTTATTTTAATGGTCGATAGATTGAGTAAAGCTACTGACATATGTGTTCTTCAACAAAATTTATCAAGAATAGCGTGTAGTGCTCAAATACAACCTGAAAAAGATTCATGGTTTAAATTTCATCAAAGTTTATCGGCTATTTTTACAACGATACAAACTTTCAAAGCTCCTCTGTTTCTACTTATTTCTATTATCGCTACCGTAATGATTATTTGGAAAGTTGCAAAGCAAGCAAAATTTCAGTCAAACCATAACAAAAATGATTTTTACAACTCTGTTCGAATTGTCATTGTTATCACCCTTCAAACTGTTATTAATTGTTTTGGATTTTTTATTGAAGCTGTTGTATCCGGCAGATACACAAATAATAATAACAGCAATATTTATTACAGCACAATAGAATAAACGGAGAAGATGC
>JAQIXH010000847.1:0-10818 GCA_034700145.1 Panagrolaimus detritophagus | reverse complement strand
AAACCTATAAAAATTTTCTTTTCTACTTCTAAAAAGATTATCCTGAAAATTTCAGCCCAATTGGAGCACTTTGAAAAAGTCGCACTGAACCGGGGTTGTCGAAAATGAGAAAAAATGGGTTTTAAGGCAATTAATAAATTTAAGGTAAAATGTAATATTTTTAAGGTCAAAAGTAATATTTATCCATTTTTATTTTGTAAAATCAATGAATTATTTTTTGTTTTAATATAAAAAAAAACGAAGTAATATTTATTTTTCAAAACAATTTCAATATATTTTTAACAAATACTATTTAACAAGAAATTAATTTCAGGTGTTAACGTTTGAGTGAATGAAATTGGAAAAAATTTAGAAAAACAGAATAAATAAAAAAAGACTTGCTTTTAAATTTTTTTTAAAAAGTTTGTAGAACTGTTTAAAAAAACCATGGTTAATAAAGGTTGAGTCAAAAACGCGGATCAGAAGATAAACATCGTTTTTTAGGTTTTGCCCATGTATGTTCTGAATTTGTATGTTGTTGGAAAAGTGTAATTATGAGTGAACAGTAATCTTCATTTGCGTAATATTTGTAAACAATTTTTTCAACAATAGCATCATTTCTTTCGTAATAGTCCACATCTCCAAAAGTTTGTTGTTGTTTTTGAACAAAAATATCTTCATCAATTTTGGTTTCTAACAAAAGTGCAACAACTTCTTTTAAGTGCAATAACTGATTTCTTTCAAAGTTCCCAGGATAGCATTTTTTGTAAATCTCGAATTCATGAATATTAAAATTAGTTTGCTGATATTTTTTTGATTTTTTTATTATACTTGCTGCAAAACGATGGTAATGTTTACTGACACTTTTAGTTCTCCAAATTTTCGTTTTAGAAGCTACGTTTGTTAAACATTTAGCAGAACCTTCTCTTTGTTTTATTGCATTGAAGTGCTTATGTGTTAATGGAAAACCATCATAACGCTTATTGAAATAACCAGAAAAATATGTGTCCATTTCACCATTGGTCTGTTGAACAGAAGGCTCTGCAGATGGCAAATTTTGGAATTCGCATTCATTCCATTTATCCCATTCATTACTAAATTCATTTATTGGAATTGATGAAATTTTATTTCGTGATGTTGTTATTGCTTGTGTAACTGGGGCAAGGGGTTTTGATATGGGTGAACTTTGTATAATAGATGAATTTTGCTCATTTAAAAGGGGCAGATTTGAGACTGTTGGTACTGCTTGAAATCGTCTATGGCGGGAGTTTCATCACCTAAGTAATCAAATATCGCAAAATCATCCAGCGGTACATCATTCGTATATGTGTATGGAAAAACTGGAACAGAATTTACAGATTCCGTTGTTGTAACAGTTGTAATAGTTATACATGTATTTGCAGTAAATGCAATAGTAGAAACTATTTGTGAAACGACTTCCTGTTTTTGAGAAAACCTTTCTTTTGCTGGTAAACAAACATATTCATTTAAAATTCTTTTTGCAATATATTCAAAATCAGCCCCCTTAATATATTCTTTCTTTAATCCATTAATAAGCTTGTCATTAAATTCGTAATATTTTTTGACCTTTAAATTGTATTCTCTTGAACGTGCTTGGCTGTCAGCATCTTGTTTTCTTTTTCTATCACGTTTTTTTGTAATATTTATTGTAATAGGTATATCACTTTGGGTTGTTGCACTGGATGAAGTCAAATCCGTTGATGGTTGTTGATAAGGGTAGACTTGAGTGTTAAATGAAGAAATATTTTGAGGATAAAATTGTTCATCTGCAAAATTTGGCCAAGTCGGATTTATCAATGGATAAGAATTAGTGCAATCATAATATAATCCGTTAAAATTGCTGTCCATTTTAACACAAATAAAAAACATCAACTACAATTAATTTCAACAAAAAAGTCAGTCAATCATTTCTTTTTATTTACCTTTTTTGAAGAAAAGCTGATAAGACATTACTTCTTAAAACCGAGTCAGAAAGCTAATAGAAAAACTATTTTTGGAGAAGAAAAAAATTCCGAGTCAGTTTTGTTTTTTTGATAAAGATTGGTTAAAAAGATATACTGGGTGATTCAAGAAAAAGTAAGCACTTTGAATGGTCGGCATTTTATTTGTATTAAATATTTTCAAAAACGGACTTCACAATCGTTATTGACCTTTTTTACCATTTTATTTTTTATAAAAATATCAAATTTTACGGTATCACGTACGCCCCTGAGAAAAAAACACAAAAAAATTTTTAAGTCGCGGAAAAAATTTTTACTCGAAATCGTGAAAAATTTTTTCCGTAATTTTTGATTTTTTTGTAAAAAAACAAAATGGCAAAAAAAGGTCAATAACGACTGTGAAATCCGTTTTTGAAAATATTTGATAGAAAAAAAATGCCGACCATTCAAAGTGGAGACTTTTTCTTGAATAACCCTGTATTATCAATGATTTTTTTTGCTTTGAAAAATAAAAGTGTTGAACTAATTTTTCTTATATTTATTTTTATCCGGATAAAAATGTACAAAAGCAACAACGCTAAGCTGAAGATGGACATGCAAAAAATTCTGATGTTAGAAATAATTCAATAACACTTGTAAAAATAAAGGGTTATGTTATAACTTCTAGCATTTTTTATGTTTTATTTTATGTATGGGTATCTCTTTTCTCATTTTGATTTTTAAAAAACATATTTGAAACTACAGCTCATTATTAGTGTATTAGAAAATTTTAGTGTCAATTTTTATTTAGGTAAAATTTTTTCGACAATCCTTATGCATTATTTATGCTTAAAAGCATTACCTCCTGTATTGTATTGATATTTTCTTTGTCCTTCTATTTTGTGAATCTTTACTTTTAAAATATACATTTGTACGCAAATTTCATGGGCAGCGGAGGCGTTATTTCCGCTAAACTACCTTTTCTACCTTTTCAAAGCGGAGTTCAGTTATCTTTAAGCATTTTACAGACATGTACCAATTAAGTAAAATAATCGTTCCAATAAGTGGCACTTTCAAATTTTCAACAGCTTTATTACTTTTTTTTAAAAAGTTATATGAAATTGTATGTGTCAAAAATGTAAGCATTAATTTTTATTCGACAAAACTTTTGATGACTTTAATACACGTTTTAATGGTTGTTATTTTTTTACTCTATTTCTGTACTTAAACTGAAAGGTTGTTGTATATACATTTTTTAACTGAATTTAAAAAGTTGACAAAGTAAAAACTTTTTATTTTTGTTTTACTATGACAGTTACAATAATTGACGGAATTCGATGGACAATCGAAATGTTTCTTCTTTGCTATTACATTTCAGTTGTATATTTTATTTTTCGAATGAAAATTAACAACAAAAATAAAGATTATCAATCTGCATTTTATTTACTTTTTCTTATGATATCTGTCGCTGATATCGCAACAATTATTGATAATTTTTTGGTTATTAAAATTATTCTTATTGATGATTGGAAGCCATGGTTTTATGTTCGACCTTTATGGGATACAATTGGATGGGCGTGTTCAGGATATTTTATTTATTTTCAATCATTGCTCCATGTTGGAATTGCAACAAATCGAGCTTGGACTGCTTTTACCCTGAATAATCAAAGCCCAAAAATAAAAGCAGCGGCAAAATATGGAAAATTATTTATTTTTGTTATTCCTTTTGTGGCACTCGCAATTTTAGCACCAAGATTTCGTGGACATTCAAAATACTATTATGACGAAAATAATGAACTTTACACATTTTATGTTGAAAAAGATGTTGCTGTTGTAAGTTTTACGTTTTGTCATTTTTTGCAATCAAAATTAGTCTGAAGTCAAAATTTCGTGCCATTTTCTGAGATTTCTCCTGCAGCGTTTTTACTATTGAAATATCTAAAAATGCTTAAACTTTATAACTGTATTGTTTATCAACGGTTTTATCAATTTTGGATTTGATGGAGCAAAAATGGTCTTTTTTTACAAAATTACTAAAGGATAATTAAACAAAGGTGGAATTTGATTCTATTTCAATTTGCAAAATTTCTATATTTCTATAATTTATAAATTAATGGAAAAAAGGGGTCATAAACCTGGAGAAGAAAAAACTTTGACCCTACAGTATTTCCATGATTTTTGCTCCAAATTGTTTATTAATGCCTAAAAATGTTTTTTAATCAATTTTCGTAGCCCATAATTAAAATTAGAAAGAAAATTAGTGTTTGCATAACTTTTGATTTAAATTTTAAAGTCGAAAGCAACAATTATGAACCACTAAAAATATCAAAAAACTTTTTTTTAACAAAAGTAGTAATTTTTTGTGCAGGAGATTAAAGTCATTCGTCAAGAGAGAGGGTACTTCTTTACTTTCCGCCCCCCTCATTTTTTTCATTCACAAAACAACCGCTTACTCAACCCGCCCACCCACCCAAATGAATTTATTGTGTAAGCTTACCATTTTTATGCAAATTTTGTGATTGAAAAAATAAGGAGGGGGCGTAAAGTAAAGAAGTGCCGAGAGAGAGTCCGTTTTTGATAACTTTAAATACAGAGAAAAATTAAATCGAAAAGGAAATTAATGATAATTCGAACAACGCGTTTCAAGAGTAGAAAATAATTTTCTTTCTAGAAGATAAAAAAACAGCCTAGATGTTTGAGAATGTTAAAATTTTGTCTTTTCCGGAGCTCTTAATTTGGTTTTTAAAATAAAAAAATCCTTGAATTAAAATTTTAATATTTTAACTTTTACTTTGAAAATTTCACCTGACAATTTTTTGGCCGACTAAACTTTTTGTTGTTTCTGTAGAAATTTGTTATTTGTCAAATGTGTGCCAAAATTTGATTTTTTAAAGTTGTATTTATGCCAAAAATCCAAAAAGTTATCTGCAAAAAAAGTATATCTTTCATCCTAATTAAAAAAGATAATTTGCACAAAATTAATCTGTTTTAACTTTTTTAGTATCAAACAATTGCTGGTCCTTCTGTTGTTTTATCAACTTCCGCCATTACATTTTACCTTGCAATTTTAACAATTTTTCGATATCGATATTTGTTCAAAGTTTTTGGTAATAATTTGCCAATATCTCAAAGAAATGATATATTGCTTTTTGTTCAAGCTGGAATAACATTTATTTTTCAATTAGCCCTTGCAGCATATTATATTATGAGATTTATTGCAATATCTTTAAATCTTCAAACACTTCAAGGTTTTGCTGTAACCTATTTTGATTATATCAATGATGCCGGAAGTCTTTGTAATCCGATTGCATTATTATTGATATGCAAATTTATTAGAAAAGATTATATTGAATTTTATGGTATTACTAAAAAACCAAAACATTGGTTCGGAATTAGTAATTCAATAAATCAACAATCTACTATTTTCTGATGATTTCGTAAGCTCTTGTATGTATTTTGATTTATAAAATTTTTCTGTTTGTTTATCAAGTTTAACAGTTTTTGTTTAGAAAAAAAACTTTCTAAGTTTTAAAAATTTCAAAAAAAACATGTTCATTTTTTGGGTTTTACAATTATTTTATTTTTTAAATGATTTTATTTAATAAATAAAAATTGTATTTTTCATAAAATTATTTTTTCTTCGATTGATTTAACGAGAAACAATTTTCTTTCCAAAATATTCCTGTTGAATAAAAATGTCTAATTTCGAAATTTTGAGGGATTTGTTTTAAATTAATACTTGCATAAAAATATACAAATATTGTTCGAATAATTTTTTGATGAATGTTTTGAAAAGTATACCTATAAATATTGTTGTTATTTTGGTTTAATGAAAACCTTTTTTTGTAGTTGAATGTATCTTTTATTGATAAACAAAATTCATAGTACTTTTTTACTATTTCAAATATCAAAGATAACAACGATGTAATTTAAAACCTAGAAAATATTTAATGTTGCTGATGATTTTGCTGTTCGTCAAAAACTATTTTTCTTTTTTGAGTTATCACATTTAAGTTATCAATGATGTAAAAAAATGCAGACATCAAATAAAATATTACAAAAAATTGTATATGAAAACTATTAGACATAATAAATTGCCGACTGTTCAGTCATATTTTTGTTTCAAAAACGCAAAAATGATTGCGAAATTTGTTGCTGTATTATTTTTGCAGATGTCTTTTTTTCTAAACGTTTTCGACAGGAAAAAAAAAGAAATTACAAGAAAACATCTACGGCAAAAAATTTTCTTGTCACTTTCTCCTGAGATATTTTGAAATGATATTTGGAATATTTACAATCGAAAACCAATAATAACGTTTTTCCTTAAAATTTTCGTAGATAAAACATTCGACACATAAAAAAAATTAATGCAACAATAACGACATTTTTTAACAAAATAAATATGGTAGAAATTTATTCAAAATAGAATAAATCGTTTTATTTCGTTATTTCAATTAAAATTATTTTTTCGTTAAACGACAAATTTCTCATTTTCCTTTAAATAAATAATGGTAAAAAATAGCAAATGTTACATGAAATAAACTTGCCATTATTTTAAATTATTTTAATATATAATTATTAAGAAAAATATTTACAATATTTAAAAACGTTGATATATTTCTCTTTCTTAAAAAAAAGTTTATTTTATTTTTATTGAATGGATGCATAAATAAATAACAGCGACATTCGTGTGAAAAGAATTGCTCGATTTTGTAAATGAAACCATTTTCTGACAAAAAAAAGCTAATGCAACACTTTTGTTTGAAATGACTGCATGTTGTGAAATATCTTTTTTCGCTGTCTGCTGCTTTTTGTTTTACAATGAAATAGCAAAAAAGACTTTTTTATAATGCATTTTTTCGAAGAAAAAAATTGAAATATTTAGATAGCAGTTTTCCAATTTGGGAAAATTCGTTTGTTTTAATCTTTTATTATAATTTTAAAACGTTGGTTTTTAATTAAATATTCAAAGCTAGCTGTTTTACTTTTTGAGGAATTTCATGCCCCAAAAAGCTACAGTATTACTTTAATCGTTAATCTTATTGAACAGTTTTAATTCAAACGCATTTCAACACCATTTTAATTCTTCAGAAAAACAAATAATAGTAACATTTTCAAACATAAAATTAAAATTTAAGATTTTATGGTTTTTTTATCTATCACCTGCTATAAAAAAATAAAAAAGACATTATTTAACATTTTGTACCCTGTGCATGCTTATTTATTTGTAACCATTTATTTGTTGAAGAACTACAATTTATTTTTTTAAGCTTGAAACGAAACGATTTTATAATGTTATTATTATTGTTTAATGCAAGGAAAACTTATATCGATTCCAGATTATGAACTTTAAGGTTTAATGCATAAACGCTTTTACTATTTTGCATTAGGCAAAAAAAAGGAGAAAAAAATATTCAAAAGCAATTCTAAGTTGAAATAATAAAGTCACCGCAGATGGATGCTATTTTTAAAAAAATGTCATTGCATAGAAATTTTACGGCAAAGACACTTTTTGTCTTCCTTCTTTGATATATGTAAAGCGACAATAAGTCGAAAATAGCAATAAACAAATATGTAACAAATTTTGTGGTGCTTGTTTTGCTTCTGGTTATTCTGCTGTCTTTTTATCCAAATTAAAAAATATCGGTATTTATTTTTGCTGTTTTCGTTTTTGGGAATATTTTGTTTATTTTATTTTATTTATTCACTTCAAAGCGATTTTACACACTTTAAGTGCGGTTTCACAAGAAAAGAGAGAAATACAAAATAAGAGTGCAATATATTTTATAAAAGTAAGTAAAATTTTTGATTTTGAATAAAAGAGAGAGAGAAAAAATGGTAAAACATCACATACAAATTGCAACAACTTAAGTGTTTATTAAATTTTATGTAAAGTCCGCCTAGTTTAATAAATTTTTTTTAGATAAACAGTTATAAAATTTCAAAAACTGATTAAAAAATTGAGTTGTGTTAATATTTTAAGATTTTAAAAAAAAAAAACAGCATTTTTTAGAAATACATTTTTGCTTTGATTGAATTGACGAAAAACAATTTTATTTCATTTGAAAAATTGGTTTCTCCAAAATATCACTGTTGAAAAAAAATTTCTAATTTTGTACGATTTCGTTTAAATAAATCAATGCATAAAATTTTATGATAATAACATACGATAGAAACATATCGTATGTCATAAATGTATATGTTACTTTGTTACCATTGCTAAAGCCAAAGTTAACGATAACGTATTTCGATATCTAAAGACATATTTAATATTGTTGGTGCCGTTTTTGTGGTTTCTACTCGAAAACTATTTTTCTGATTGATGCCTCTCCTTTTAAGAAAACTATCAAAAACAAATTTAAGACAAAAAGTAAAAAATTAAAAAAATAATCAAAAAAAAAAAATTGCTGATCAGTCATATTTTTGTTCCAAAAAAGCAAAAGGATTGCAAAATTTGTTGCTGTATATTTTTTTTTAAAAAAGTCAAAAAGGATTTTGTTAAAGAAAAAACGGGGAAGTCTTTGTCAAAGAAAATAAAAAAAGAGTGAAACAATCATTGCCGAACATGTTTGGTCATTTTTCATCTAATCATGTTGAGAAAAGAAATTTATTTTTAAATATATTTATTGATAAAAAACCAAGAACTAATAAATATACAATAATAGTTTTCGTTTTACAAAAGCCGCAAAGAGTTTTTTAATTTAATCCATATAAAAGTATCAAACTTGCAAAAGGGATTTTTAGTAGATAAAATATTTTTGAAATTAAACAAAAGCAGAAAAAGCATCACAAAATGTTGACTAAATTTTTCATTCAACAAGAATTATTTTGAAATTATACGACTAATGTTTTATTTTCTTTTTAAATAATTAATGAAAATTGGAGCTTTCAGGTTTTTTATGAACTATTTCTTATATTCATGTTTTATCTATAAAGTGCCTATGGCTATCATGAAACAATTTTTTCTTTAACAAAAAAATGTTTTAAATATTGAAAAACTTTGAAATATTCATTTTTTTAAATGGATTCAGAAACTCGTGTGAAATAACTTATTCTATTTTGTAAAACAGCCATTTTTGCAAGATTTTTGCTTTAAATGACTGAACATTGTGAAATATCTTTTTTTCGCTGTCTGCCGCTTTTTGTTTTACAATGAAAGAGCAAAAAAGACTTTTTAAAATGCATTTTTCATAAGAAAAAAGTGAAATTTTTAGACTGCAGTTTTTCAAAATACTTTTTCTAATATATCCTCTTTAAAAAAAGCTTATAATTTATGAAAATACGTTTTTTTGAATTTTTTATTAAAATTTTAAAAATGTTTGTTTTTAATTAAGTACAAACTGCACATTTTATTTTTTGAGGGATTACATGCCCCAAAAAGTTATTCTATTACTCATCCATTTCCTTTTTCAAGGCCAATTAAAATTTAAGGAAAAATTAATATCATTTCATTATATCAAAGAAAATATACTAACATTTTCAAACATAAAAATAGTAATGTATAAATTGATAAATTGTATAACTTTTTTATCATCCGATTTTTGAGGGCATGTATTTATTTGTTGACCTAAATTTTACTGATTTTTGAGCCCAAATATTTTCTGTAGCCCAAATTTGTTGTTTTTATATTTTTGCTTTTAAAAAATCATATGTTTCAGTCAAAAGCATGTTATATTTGGGCTGCTGAATAATTTTAGGTAAACAAAAAAGTAATTTCCATTTTTGAGAAAAATATAAAAAACTAAAAACAAAATTCTTTAAATTTGTGTATTTTTTGCAGGCTTATTTGTTTGTAACCAATGCTGGTTGAAGAACTACTAAATATATGCTTAAGCTTGAAAATAAATTATTTTGTGATATAATTATTATTGTTCATAACAAAAATATAGTTCTGCACATGTAACGATTCCTGATCATATGATTTAAGGTCTAACGCATAAACTTTGATTTTATATTGCATTAAACACCAAATTAAAGGAATAAAATATTCAAAAGCAATTCTATTTTGAAATAAAAAGAAAATGCAGCAGACAGTTAGTATGTAAAAAAACATCAATATGTTTTAAAAAAATGCTCCTTTTATCGAAGACATGTTTCGCCGTCCATTTTTTATATGTAAAAACGACACGTCGAAAATAGCAACAAACAATGGTGTAAGATATTTTTTGTGCTGCTGTTTTACGATGCATTTAGTGTTCTGCTATATTTTCATAAAAATTTAAAAACATCGGTCTTTATGTTTTCTGTTTTTATTTTTGGGAATATTTTGTTCTTTTTAATATTCATTTTCCGTTGTAATAAACAACTGATGTGAATAATATCAAAAAATCATGTATGTTTTGACAATCTTCAGATGTCTTAAATTATGAAATCATTAATAAATCCGATAAATATGTAAAATAGGGCAATAGACGTAACCATAGCTTAAATATAAGAAGAAAAAAGTTTAGTTAATTCCAACTAAACTTTTTTCTTCTTATTTTGATATATAAATTCGCAGTGTATTAAACAAAGTCATCAAATTCAGTTTCACAAGAAATTCTAGACGGTTTTAACATTCTGATACTGAATGAATTAAAATTTTTCATATTTACTGATGATATGAAACTTCAGTTTTTGGTGTAATAAAACAAAAGCTTTAATTGGCTTGTCAGACACATTTCTCTAAAGAAATTCTCAAATAAATGAAAAAAATGAAAGCAAATTCAAATAATAAACATGATGCTGAAAGGAAGAAAATAACAACCGACAACAAAACCATTGATACAAATATAAATTGTAACTGTGCGTGTTTCTTTTATATTTCAGAATATTTCACGATAATATTGTATTGAACTGGCTTAAAATCATTTAATCTTTTTTACATGAAGATATATTTAGTAAACAGTTGCATTAATAT
>JAQIXH010000846.1:0-10824 GCA_034700145.1 Panagrolaimus detritophagus | reverse complement strand
TTATTTTATAACCCAAAAAGTATATTAATACATATACCAAGATTCTTTTAAAATTAATAGAAAAAACTGCAATTAATAATGATAAAGTTAACTGTAAACACACTGACGCAAAACAGTTTTTTCGGAAATAACATTCCCAAAAAAGTTTTAACTTAAATAATAATAAAAACTTTTACACTGATATCCAAAGCTATGACATTGACTATTATTGTGACATCTTAAAAAATAAGTAAATTAGTAAAAATCCTTCTCAGGAATATTGCATTGAAAAAAAAAGTCAAAAAACTTGTTGGAAGGAACGTTTCGAATTAAATTATAAACTGTGCCTAACTGGTGGACGTTTTAAATTTTATCCACCAAAATATTTTTTTTTCAATAAACTTTTGTGTTTCATTAATCCTCTTTATAAAAAACAGCACATTTCCTTTCATAATGGCTTTCTCTCGAAAATAACGATAATTTTAGAAAACAAAAACATTAATTTATCTTTAAAAATTGTTGTAAAAATTTACTGACAAAGTAAACGTATGCGTTTTGAAATGATTTTATTAAAAATCGAACATTAAAAATGTTGTTTATTTTGCTTTAAGAATGTTTAAATTATTTGGATAAGAAATTGTCTTTAAAAAGCTATTAATTTTGATTTTTTTGAAATGAAATTGGACATATTTTTTAGGACAAAGTATCGTCTGATAAAAAATTAATAGTTTTAAGTTTATAAAACTGAGTTGAATTTTTGTTAGTAAAACTAATACCTTATTTTTTAGATTGCATTTGGAACATTAATCAGTTTTTGGTTTTTCAAACAATTATTTGTTCCTCTTGTAATGCTTGGAATTCATAAAAAACGAGTTGAAGCATATCATACAAAACTTGAAAAAGAAACATAATTTTTAAACTGTGAGGATTTTTATTATTTTGTCAATGTGTTTTTTGAATAAATTATTTATTAATAAATAAAATAAAAATTAAAACCAATTTCTTAACTGTTGTTGGAAAGTAAGACGAAAAAGTGAAAAACAAAATTTGTATTTAAAATATTAAATTTTATAAATAAAATGAAGGTGAGATCTATGGTAAATGAATTTAAAAGCTGTTTCAATATAAACTGAAGGAAAAAAAATTAATGTCGGTCACATTATTCAAAAAAATTCAAAATTTATAAACTGTGAACATTTTTTATTTTTCGAGATTTATTTTTTTTTAAAAACTTTTTAAAACTGTAACAAAATGAATAAGTGATTATTTATTTTTCATGTCTTTATAGTTTCAACACATTAAAATATTTGATGAAGTTTATTTTATAAAAACTGTGTTTTGTTACGCGAAATTTGTTTTCCAATCAGATACGATAAACTGTGAATAATGAATACAATGAATACATCGCTTTTTTTATTTGCATTTTACATTCGAAAAATATTACAAAAATTTTTAACTGTAATTTACATTATCAGAATGTATATTATGAACTATTTAAGGTTGGCAACTGCGATGCAAAGAATTTTAAGTTGTTAAACTGTATTCTTTTTCTTTAAAAAAATAAACTGATCTAACTTTTTTTCAACTTTAAAAAAGCATGATTTCTTCGTAGAAAATAGAACTGATAAAAAATAATAATACAAAAAAACAAAATAGATAAAACTGTGACGAATTCTTTCTTTTTTATGTCAAAAACAAATAATACAATCGGATAATATCAATCAACACATTTTATTTATAAAGCAAAAGAATTGTAAAATTTGTTTTTCTAAAATTTTTTGTAAAATGGAATCTTTGTAACAAAAATTTTAATTCTGATGATGAATTTTTTATGGATGTAATACGAATTGATATTTACATTGTGGAACATCTCAAAGAAGCTAGATATTCAAATGTTTTTAAAAAGGTTCATTTGAAATTTGACAAAAAAATAAGTAAAAAAACTGGTTGGAAAGTGTTTAAAAGATAAAATCTTTTTAATATATGAATGATGAAATTTTGAAGTGTCGAATTAAATAACGCATTTTAAATGTGTTTTAATAAAAAAACTGGTTAAAAAAACAGTTAAATTTTTCCAAATTTTCCTTATAAACTGTTGAAAGCATTCTGTGTTTCAACTGTCGTAAAACCTTTGAAAGATGTGCATTTGAAAACATTCTTTCAAGAAATATTGTAACTTTTGTTTTTGTAATGTGGTTGTTTTTAGCACTATAAAAAGCATTGCTCAATAAAAAACTGCAATAATTGAGAAATTTTTTTTCCAAAATTTGGCTTTCACCGTTTATTTTTATTTTAAAATTTTTTTCTTGTATTATTAGTCGTTGAAATTTTAACAGATTGTTGTTTAGCGTTTCATAACTACCGTCATTGCTATATTACGAATATTTTTAAAAATGTTTAAAATAAGCTATTACAAATGTTCTCTATTTTTTTCGTAAACTTCACATTCAAGTTGTTATAATATTTTTTGAGTAAACTGGAAACTTCAAGAACAAGGGACTGTAGGAAAGTACTAAGAGATTTTCCAGATCTGACGTCAACACTTTTATGGGTGGGTGAGGGTGGTAGCAAAAAGTGATGCTTTATATTAAAAGCGGTAAAGACCAAAGGAAAAATAGTTACGGAAGGGTGGATGGGATTCAAAATTTTCGATTTTTTGCTGACATCAGGTCTGGAAGATTCTTAAAAAGTTATTTAAATATTGTTCCAGAAGCTAAATTAAAAAAAAGATAATATATATTAATGTCAATTAAACAACATTCTTTTTTCAACTATTATGGTAAATTTGCGTTTCTGATCGAGCATTATGCCTTCTGTTACTATTTTTGTTAGAATGTTAACTGTAGTATATTCTACAAATTTTGGTTGTTTTTAACCTCCAAAATTACATTTTATGGCTCCAAATCCATGTTAAAGCAAAAATAAAAGGTTTTTTTCGATTGTAAAAATTTTCATCAAAAACACATAATTTTGATATTAAGCTTTAAAACATTTAACAAATTTATTTTTAAAGCTAAAAGGCATTATTTTAACTTACAAATGTGTTTATTACAAAAAAAGACCTTTTTGAATACCAAAAAAGCAAAATCCGAAAAATTCCATCTGAAGGCGTAAGACGGTGGTAAATTTAAAAAACGAAAACACTGCTGAAGATATATTACTATTTACTATTTTGCGATATAACCTTTGGAAACTGAAGTAATTTAACAAATAAAATAAAGTTCGCTGAAACGGGTGGTTCCTTATCACGAAATCTTAACATGCTATTGTTAGTATAATAAAACGAGATTATCCATGTCGAGATAATAAAGGCTGACAAAACTCAACCTCCAAGTTATTATTTTTTATCAAACTGATCAAACATGTATTTATGGTTTGAAAGAAAAAGTTATTCAAAAAGGAATATACGATTGGAACAATTATTATTAAACAAACTGGCATATTTTATTTTATTCTGGATGTATTTTTAACAGTATTAATATTCAAATATTTTTTGTCTTTACTATTGTAACTGTTGACAAATTTTTGCAAAAAGTAATAACTTCTATGTTTTCAAGGAAAAATTGAGCGTGATTGATGCAATGCGAAATTTGGAAACGTGATAAAAAATTTTTTATTGTAAAAATTAAGAAGTGATTGCTTTTCTTCCCCAATTTTAAATTTAAAAAACTGCCAAAGATTCACCTTTGAGATTCCGTTTAAGATTTTAACCTAATGGAAACTCTTTTTAAAAATTAAAAACTGTGATCTAATGGTTTCAAATTTATTTCAAACTTTGTTTACTTCGTTTTTTATGTTTTTAACCCTTACAAAAGAGAATTTAAAATATTGGGGAATTTTGGAGTTATTATCTTTCTGGGTTATAAAATTTAAATTTAATATTTAGTGTTAATTGTTGACTTCAAAATTATAGAAATGTATTTTTTGCTGACTGTTGCATTCTGATATTCCTAACATAAGTAAATTATAATGTTTTTTTGCTAATATCCTAACATAAGTAAACGATTTCAAGTTATTTCGATATCACTAAAATGGCATCAGTAAACAAAAGGGAAAATTCAAATGACATCTTTACAAACAAATAAAATTATTTTAACTGAACGATGGTGAAATAGTGCTGTTAAACTATTTTCTCCCTAATTTTTCACACTGGTAATTCGATTAAAATCAACATAATCTTAAAAAAAATACCATAAATTTATTTATGGATTTTTGTATTAAATAAATTAAATTCAAATTAATTTTTTTAAAGGTATTATGAAATACAATTTTGCTTCACTTGTTTTATTTTTATCTAATTTTTAAAAATAGTGGCAATTATGCAAAAACGAAGAACGTAATTAGAATAATTTTTAACTGGAATTAATTTAAACTGAATTTATCGTGAAAAAATTTTGACTGAAGGATATTTGCACGGTAGATGCATATAAATACAAAAATTATGTTTAAGAAAGGAAAATAATTGAAAAATACTGTATTACCAGTTGTATTATAAAAGATATTCTGAAAACTTCAAAAAATTGTCGCTTTTTTCAGATGGTTTAGCAAACAATAAAAAACATAGAATTGTAATAATGTACGAAAATTAAGTTTTTATATAACTGACAGCCACCACAAATAATTTACAGCTTAGTTTGAAAAAGTATTGTCTTAAAATAACTTTTTACAATAAAGTGATGTATCCTAATTGTAAAGCAAATTTTTATTTATTTATTTTTTCTATCCGAAATGCTTAGCATTCATAAAAAGCAAGTTAGAAGCTTATCAAAAAAGTTTAAACAACAAAATTTTTTTAATTTAAAACTGTTTTCGTATTTTTTTTCTTCTTTTTTAAATAAAATACTTTGCAAAAAATAAATGATTTTTTCAAAATAATTTTGTTGTTAAAAAGTGAAGGGCGAGGGCGCTAAAAAATACAAAAGCATATCACTGCTTGTAAATGAAAATCAGAGTATAATATATTTGTTCCTATTTTAAACTGTGTTCACTGTTTCTTCCAAACAAAAAAGCTTATTTAAGTTATTTCCATGTTTATATATTATAATCAAAATGTAACTGTTGGTGATGGTGAAAACGTGTATATCTAATGTTTGAACGAATTTTTTGTTGTAAAATGAATTTTGCTTTACTGTGATTAAAAGGCATCATTGTTTTTGTAATCAAAATTAACTGATGGAGTAAAATATAACCGAAAACGATATTTTTTTTCAAACCCAATTCTTAATATATTTTCACACGTTAAACTGCATAGCATCCATCAAGTACATGGAATATACCTAAAAAGCGAATTAATTTAAGAATTTTGCAGTTCATTCTGTAATGCCAGAAACTGTGGCATTTCTTGTCAAATATGGATAAAGTGATTTTATTTGGAATACCATTAATTTGTACCTCAAAAACACTGACATTGTACCTCAAATTTTTTAAGAGCCTCAAAAACACTGACTTTTTACCTCAAAAACACTGAATTCTATATTAAAAATACCTCAAATTTGAGGTAGATTCAGTGTTTTTGAGGCCCTTAAAAAATTTGAGGTAAAATGTCAGTGTTTTTGAGGTACAAATTAATGTTTTTTCATTTTATTTAAAGATGTCGGAAGTAAATAAGCTTTATTGATAGTCCTTTAAATCCATAAAAAAACATTTAAAATGTTTTTTAAAATTGCGAACTGTAATCTTAAATGTATTTACCTATCTCTAAAAGGTGTCGACGTGTAACAATTAATTTTTAATTAATTTGGTTAAAACTGAAACAATTTTTTGTCATAGATAACAAAAGTTTTAAAAAAACTGATTTCTTCTGTTTTGTCACATCTTTTGTGGCATAGAATAAAATTTTGAAACTGTTGCACCTTTTTTTATGTTTTTGCAACTATGAACGATAAAGTATGGTTATTATTTTCAACTATTTTGTTCAATTTTGTAATTTTTATGTTATTTTAACTGTTTGCTGAACACATCGTCAGTGATATTTGGGCTTTGGTTAATTTTGCAATATAAACTATGACACACATTGAAAAATGAATAAATTATTTTTTGGAACGAAATACATAGATTTTTGAAGCAACGTTTTTGTTGATTTATTTATGCTGTCTTTTGTGCATGCAATGAAAATTATCGGACCATTTCAGACAAAAGAAAACCGTATTCCCTAAAAAATTGTTAAATTCTTTTATAAAAACTGCTGCTCCTTCATACAAATTGTCAAAAATAAATTAGAGCTGATTTATTTCAAATAAAATTCAATCTTTGCAACTAAATTTTAAAAAACGATGTATACTTTGGAAAAATCCGCATAAAACTGTTACGTGGAAGACTACAATAAAAAATTTTCTTTTAATATATTAAAATTTTCTTTTAATATATTGTTCCCTTTCTTTAATCAAAATAACAAAATATTTTTTATAAACTATATAGCAAATTTTCATGTAAAAAAGGGAAATTTAATGTCTAAAATAAAATCCTTATGTTTTTTATTGGTATATTTTTAGGGAAAAAAGTGTAAAAAACGTATAAAATTAAATAAACTGGTATTCATTACTTTCAATTAGTTAAAACTGTAACAAAAGTCGATGCACAAATGCGACAAATATATTTTTTTAAACAAAACTACCCAATTTATCCAATTTATTTAGAAAGTAAAAATTTTTATGCAAACGCGAAAATACATTTTGTTCTAATTACTATTTTTGACTTAAAATTTTAGCTTCTTATTTTTAGAAGTTAGGAATTCTTTAAAGAGACTAATAGTTCTTTGCTAAAAATTTGAAGCACGAATGCAACAAGCATACTTTTTATAAAACTGTATCAATTTTTTTTAAAACATTCTAAATACTTCAAAACATTTTAATACACATTTTACGTAAAAAAATGAAAGATTTTGTTTGCAAACGCAAAAACATTCCATTTTAATCTTTTTTTACCTAAAATTTAAGCTTCTTTTTCTTCTTTTTGGTATTATTTCAAGCAATTAATAAGCAAAAAACTCTTTTGTTTCTATTATTTCAAAAAAAACAAAATTTGACGTAAAAAGTGTGAATTTATCCCGGCTTTAAAGTTATATTAATATTTCAGGCATCAGGAAAAATCTGTTTTAAAAAAGTTAACTATTATTGAATGTCCTGTTTCAAATACGGTATGTATAAAAACGACTTTATTAATATACGACTATTATGTAAATTGAGTGTCAAAAAGGTAATGTATTGTTTTTGCAATTTTAAACTGTTTCCATATTCCATATTCCATTCAAAGATTAGTCAAATAAAATATTATCTTTGAATGCCTTTCCTGTAAAAAATTTTTATCATAATAATGTATGTTTTTGCAAAACTTCTTTTCATATGAATTTTTGTTGAGTCATGTCCTGCTAGGACTGATAAAATTTAAAAAGGGGTAACTGTTATTTGTCGAGTATAGTGTGATCTTTAACTATCGATTCTAATTATTTTATAAAACATTAAACTGTCAACCACTTACTGTTGTTACACAATTTATTAAAGTTTTAAGAATTATCAAACGATTAATTAAAATATATATAAAGCATGTATAAAACATTCATGTCGAGATCAAAACTGTAAAAGAAACTAATTTAAGAATATTAACTGGCGTATAACGATTGAGGAATCACCTTTTTTGAACGGATAATTGACATCATTTCTCATCCCCTGCTTTTGTGTTTTTGGTTAAATTTAAATAATTTGGATAATTTTGTAAATTTTATTGCTCACTTTGATGCTTTGAAGTTAGTATAAAATTTGGATAAAACTAAAATTGTTTCTCACAACTAGGTTTTTATTAATAGTATTAAGATTAATATAGCAAAAAAGCATGTTTTCGCAATATTCAAAAAAAATTTCTTGGAGATTTTTTGATGTTTATGAGGAATATAATACTGATGATGAACGAAAAGAATAATATTTTCAGTTTTTAAATTTGAGTTAAATGGCTTTTGTCAAAATGATAAACGAAAATAATGTGGTAAAATTTTATGACATTTTTAAAACTGAATTGTTTTTCAGACTTGTATTACAGAAATTTTTTTGTAATTTTTTTGACTTTTTAACAGTCAACTTGTGATAAAGTGTTCGAAAAATATTTTAAATTTAATAGATGTTTTTTAAAAATTTTTTTAAAAATATTTATAACTGAGATAATTCGTAAGATGCCACCTTGCACCGTGTAAAAAATTTAACAATTTTTATATTCCTTTTTTACCTGTCCCTTCAAAATTTTTCTGTTTGAAAACTGGATGATGCAAAGTAAATTCACTGTTTGAAACTTATACTTTTGATAAAACTGATTTTCCATTGTGCCCCAAAAATATACAAAACTGGACTATTAACAAAAAACATTTTTTAATGGATGAATAAATAAAAAAATCTTTTCTTCTTTTACACTTTTATCCCTTAAAAGCTTGCGTGCATTTAATTTTTCATTTTAGTAAAAAAGAAGCAACAATTTTTATGCAAAAAAACTTGTTATGTCCGCATTTTGCGCATCCCCCCTCCAATCCGTCAGACGACTACCATCCATTTTTTCTATTCTCAACATATTTTTTTAATGGTGGTACACTTGTAAAAGAAAGGAAAAAAACATGAGTTTTCCTTATTCTTTTTCTTTGTCGTTAAACTTTCTTCGTTTCCGCTTTTTTTCTTCGTTTTTGCTTAAGGAATTGAAGAACTTGGGTTTTTATCTTTAAAAAAAGAAGGTTTTTTGGTTTAATTTTATGCATTAAACTGATGTTAAGGATAATAAAAAAATGTAACTAGTTCGGAATTAAAAACGGTGTTGATTTATGTGTTTTTTGTTAAAATGAAAAAAAAAATTAAAATTATAAGTTTTTTTCTGCTTTTTTTACTTTGATAGCGTTGTAAAAAACTTATCGAGTACAAATTTAATTTTCTTTTTTTATGATTTTGTCTGCCAAAATTTAAAATATATTTTTTTTGTTTTTATATAAACTGATTTTTTCGTTCTGTAAACTGTTATTCATTCATGCCTTTAAACTTTTAAGCATTTATATTCAATTAAAGAATTTACTTGAGTAAAACTGTAATACCATATCGATGATTTCATACAAAGTCTAAAGTAAAAAATATTTTTATTATGTTTTTGTAGGCTAAAAAAATCGTAAACTAATTGATACAAATTTTTTTTTTAATTTGGAACTGTAACTGTTGAGCTTTAAATTTGCTTGATATTTTCTAAAGACTTAAAAAACTAAATAAAATATGAAGAATAAACAGAAAACCAGCTGCTATTTCAGAATTGAAAAAAACTTGCTTAAAACTGTGTTGGATAACATTTCCGTTTTTATAAACTTTCCCAGCGTTTTTCTTTTTTTCTTTTTCCATGAAAAACAAGAACGCGAAACAAAGAGTTTAAGACATTTTTTTTAAAAACCTATTTAAAATTAATCAGTGTTTGTATATTTGCGCAAATGCTTTATTGCAGTTTTTTATTCTTTGTTTATTCTTCAAAAAACTTGAGTACTTAAGGACTTTGTATGTACTTTTGTAAAAAACAAGTTATATTTGTTTAGTAATAACTGTAGCGGATGGTGTTGGACATCAAATCTTTTATCTTTGATTGTGACATTCAACTGTCGTTCTTTTTTCATAGGAAAGAATGAATCTTAAGTTTTCTAAGGCATCTTTCACTTTTTAAAGTTTTTTAAAAGACAAAAATAATAAACTGATGTTGGAGTATTTCAGTTTTATTTGTGTGACAAAAAAGTTAACTTCAATGTCTAAAAGTATTATTTGATAAATTCAGACATATTTTTATGACCTAAAATAGATTTAAAAAGTATTTAAAACCAAAGTTTTATAAAAATTTTAAAATGTTTTTACTAAAGAAATTAATGTTTTAAAGATATGAAAGTTAACATGACAGTTGTGATAAAATATTCTAATAATACAATGGCATTTGTTTATGCTAAAAGACAAATTCCATTGGGTTATCGAAATTCTTTTTTTTATAAGGCTTTGGATAGCCCAAAATTTTTATAAAAAATAAGGGGGAATATTTTTCGGAAGATTTTACAACAAATTAATTTAATCACATTGTTTTTTGATATGTTGAAATATTATTTTAGAAAACATTGACTGCACCATATTTCTATTTTATTCTTTAAAGAGTATTGAAATTAACTGATTCTTTTTGGAGAATTTAAATTTTTTTCTATTTAACTGAACACCGGTTTCAAAGATTCGAATAGCAAAATCTTTTCATTGCTTTAAAAAATTATTAAGAAACACAATTTGATAACCTTAAAAAATTGCTTTTAATTGTTAGCTAAAAACTGTTAAAACCATAGAAACTGTCATTTATCTTTTTCTATTACGAAATTTAAAAGTTATGAAATACTCGGATATATTTATTACATTTTAAAATAAACATTTATGTCAGAAACTGGAGACAAAAACGCGTTCCTTTTTTATAAAATCAAAAAACAATTTTTAACGCCCTTTGGCATTTTTTGGGATAAAATATTTTATTTAGTTTTTGCCCTTTCTGCTTCCATTTATAAATTCTTGTTTCCTGTTTTTGGATTTTTCTTACATGAAACAGATAAATAAAATTGACCTCTAAAAAAAGAAGGATTTTTTGTTTGGATGAATGCATTTTACAAAGAATTCTCGTTTCTCGATTTTTTAAGTGTTTTAAAAGAATTTTTATGTTTTTTAAAAGGTTTCTTAAAAAGTGTCTCGGTTTATTTTTTTGCCTTTTAATACTTCGTAGGAGTTTTTTTGGTCTTTGATTTAAAATTGCTTTTATTTTGATTAAAAGTGTGGAACAACAGGAAAAGTGCGAAGGTGGAAAAGAAGATTTGTAACGGATTAA
>JAQIXH010000845.1:0-10826 GCA_034700145.1 Panagrolaimus detritophagus | reverse complement strand
ATTACAACGTTAATCGATAATGCTTTGATGACTGAAAGGGATCAAAAGTTACCTGAACAACGAAATGTTAATTTTGTAAAGAAGACTGCCGATCGTCGACCACAAAATCAACGCAAATCAGCTGCTGCTTCAAAGCCACCTCCTTCAACACCTTGTCCTGCTTGTGGTGGTGCACATTGGAAAGCAGATTGTTCCTTCAAAGATGCTACTTGTCATGCTTGTGGGGGGAAAGGACATATTGCTAAGGCATGCAAAAATGGAAAGAAGAAACATGATCCTCCAGCTTCAAATAAGAATAGAATTTTGATATCAAATATACCAATACCAAAGAATTTGGACAAGCTGATGCTTTATCTCGATTGATTTCTGAAGCTCGTCAAATCAAGGATGCCTTTGAAGAAGAAGAAGAATTAGATGAATCTTTTGCAAATCAAAGAATGGTTAACTCGATCGCTTCATTACCTGTTACTGCTAAAGATATTGTTGCTGTTTATGACAATGATGCTTTTGCTCAAGATGTTCTTGCTCAACTTCAAGATAAAGGTAAGCAAAAGTCGAACAGTAATATCGATCGTTTTTCAGTTATCAATGATGTGATCCATATGCAAGACCGTATTTACATTCCTGAAGTTCTTCGATCGCAAATCCTTGAACAACTTCATGCTGGACATAATGGTGTGTCACGTACCAAAGCTTTGGCTCGTCGTCATTGCTATTGGCCTGGTATTACTGTGGATGTTGAGAAGATGGTACTCGATTGCTATGAATGCATTCAAGCAACTAATGCTCCAACAAAATCTACTTTATCTTCTTGGTCTGTTTCTTCCAAACCTGGAGAACGTGTTCATATGGATTTTGCTGGTCCGATGCATGGATATATGGTATTGATCGCTATCGATAACTGTTCAAAATGGATTGATGCTCGTCCAATGAAACATGCCAATGCTTATGAAACAACGAAATTTTTGTTCCGATACTGTGCTGATAATGGATTTCCAAAACTTCTTGTTACAGACAATGGAACGCAATTCACATCGATCGTTTTTCAAAATTTCTGCAAAGAAAATGGTATCCAACATACCACTTCTCCTGTTTACCATCCACAATCAAATGGTCAAGCTGAAAAGATGGTTAACATCTACAAACGTTTCATCAAGAAGAAAGCTCTCAAAGCTGATGGAAATTTTGATCTCGATCTTGCAACATCGCAATTTCTCCATTGCTACCGTACCACTCCAAACACTGCAACACCTGGACATTGTACTCCTGCAAAAGCACATCTCGATCGCGAACTTCGTATAAAATTGGATCTTATCCGTCCTGAAATTGCTGCTGTCCTCAACGAAAATTCAAAGCAAAATGAATCTTTCGATCGCCATCACGGTGCCAAACATCGTCACTTCAAAGTCAAAGATACTGTATTTTATCGAGTGAAGAAAGATTCCAGCTGGCTTCCTGCTATTGTTGTTGCTCGAATTGGCTCACGTCTTTATCGTTTAACGAACATTGAAACTGGAAAAGAAATTCGAGTTCATGCAAATCAAATGATTGGTCGAAATATTGGTACTCCAACCGATCGCTCGTTAAGATTTCTCAAGTCTCCTGATGATTTTGATTATGATGTTATTGAAGAAAATACCTCGTCAACTCAATCTTCATCTGATGAACTCGATAGCTTCCATACTGCCGCTGAATCTTCAAGTGATGATACAACTCCTCCACCTCCGCCACGTTACCCTCATCGTGCGCGTCGACAAACTGTACGTCTTCAAGTTGATCCAAAGAAAAAGAAATCATATGTATAATTTATCTCTTTGTTTTAATTGTATTTTATATTTGCTTTTCTCTTTGTTGTATCTTGTATCTCATTTATTGTATGGTTGCGATCGCTGTTACGGTATTTCTTCCACTTAGTCTTTATCCTCTATATTATTTAATCGTTTAACTTGAACTGAAGTTAACGGCAAGGTTGAGTGTTTAATGGTGGTCCCGTTCTTGATTAACGTGTAAGCCCTGGTCAAGTTCCGTGCCCCACACTCTTTCATTCATTATACCTTCCTTCTCTTCTCAACACAGTTCTTTAATAGTTATCGATTGCTTTAATAACTTTTAAAGCTAAGTGGGGAGGAATGCAGTGACTGCGGTTTGATACCAAATCTCTTTGATACCAAAAGTCTCTCTCTCATTTTGGTATCAACTCTCTCTCTCTTTTTCCTTGTAAGAACTCTCAACACGATTGATTGCTCTTTCTTTGTTGTTTGTTCTTCTCGAACGTTCCAGCCTATTTTGGCTGTCGTTCTTTCTCTTCGTTCTCTCATTCGAGTTGTTAACGTTCTCTTGGATAGTTGTCTAATACTTCTATCTCTTATTTATTTGTTGTGTTAATAAATATTGTTCTTGTAATAAAAGCTCGGTTATTACAGGTTCAAATTCCACGGGGTTCAAAAAGTGGCAAAATATAACAAAAAGCTTTGTTTCAATACACGTTTTTTTTCTGTTCTGCTAACAAAAACCAATTTTTTCAAAAAAGTTTCAGATGCCAAAAGATATTGGCAGCTTTTATCAAAGTAAACCATTTTTTCACAAAATATTTGCCCAGTTTTGGTTTTTAGCTAGCAAATTCCACAACTTCAGCAACAATATTTTCCTGTCAATCAACAATTCCATCAACAAGCAACTCCTCAACAAATGCAACAACAACTCAATCAATCTTTTCCTATTTATCAAAATTCAAATTAAAGATTTTATTATCCATTTTAATGCTTTTGTTGTTTTTTTTACTTTTTATGTTTAATATTGTGTTTTCCTGTGTTTTTTACTTTGCTAATAAAGTTAATGTTACTTTTTTGTATGCGTTATTATTTGCGCGCGCATTTACTCCTCTTCATTTTTGTTGTTTTTTGGCAAAAAACCGATAAATTGAAATTTGCCTTTAGGGAAGAAAAAAAGCGGCCCAAATCTTCCTAGCACCATGATTAGGGCACTATTATCTTTTTACACTTATTCTGTCAAATTATATTACCATTGAAGTGCTTCTTAAAAGGCCCTTTAAAGAATTTCTTTGTATAACAAAAACCTTAATCTTTAGACAATCATCATTTTTGCCATTACTATTTTATTATTTTGAGTTTATTTATATTTTATTGAAAAAAAAATGAAAGAAAACTATCATCTTTGTAAAGACCGTTGTAATGATTCTGAAACACGGATATGGGCTGGAGTCATTGCAGGCCAAATCCTCGTATTTCTTATAATTAGTCTTATCATATTGATTTTCAACAGTTTTGTGGCAGCCATATTTACAGTGGAAAAAATACAAATTACAACGGCTCTTACGAATTTTTGTAGTTACCCCAATCAAACCACATATACAAATTTTGTAAGATTGCATGAGCAAAACAACGAAGCTAAAAATGTAAGCAAATTTTTGGAATCAGATCTAATTTGTATATTTAGGGACCGTCATTGTAATTTTTTTGCAAGAAAGAGAGCAAAGAATGGCCAGATTTCTAACCCGCAAGCAGCAATTAGATGTCTCTGTGGTTAACACGCTGTGCTTGCAAAAGTGAAGAAAATGCATGAAAAGTTTCAATGCCCAGTTGCACTTTTCATTTTCATTCGTTGAACGAAAATAAAACGAAGAGAAAACAATCGGTTGCAATGGGGCATTGAAATTTTTCATGCATTTTCTTCAATTTTCGTGTTAACCACAGAGACATCTAATTGCTGCTTGCGGGCTAGAAATCTGGCCATTTTTGACTCAACGTGCTTGCCTTCTGAAGTCGATAACTCTTGACATAAGGGATATAAAAAAATTCTGTATCGACCATTGGATAGACATAAAGCGAAAATATACGATTGTATTAACGTTTAAAACAAAAATGAAAAATTTTCGATGACGGTCCCTATGTATATTGTCCTTTTTATGCAAAACTAGAAACTCACAAGGAAAATTTCCTTCTAAAAACCTAGAAATTCGCCCTGGAAAAGCTTGCACTTAACAACTCTAATCGGAAGCATTTTTTAGAATTTAGAAAAATTTGAAATGCACAAATCTCTTCATAACTCTGCAGAAGAAGAAAGCAAGCATTCAATGTGATTATAAAATCGTATGAAAAAAAGTTCTCCGAAATCAACGAAAAATATAATTTTCAACAAAAAATTTGGGACAAATGTATCACCGAAAATTTGAACAATTTTTTATCTATTATTAATCCAAAATTTGAGAAAATAATTTATTACTGGATTTTTTCATCTATTTCATGTTTTCTTTTACTGATTTTTTTCATTAGAGTTGTTTCGATTGGTCCTGAAGTAACAGAAGAAGACAATTTAGCGAATATATTTTTTGTTGGTGTATCTTTCTTTATCTTTTGTACCTTAACTATTTTTATTTACATTGACCAATATAAAAAAATTGATCAAGTTAAAAATTCTCTTTATTAAATAAATTTTTTTCTAAAAAAGGTTTTTTTGCTTCATTTCAAAAAATGCTTTGACTTTTTAATTGCAGTCAACAAACGTAAAAACAGCTTTATATCCTTTATCATGGGAGGGATTCAAGGCTTAAAAAGGGGCATAAGATAATTCAACTTTGTCAAGTTTATCTTCACTTGTGGCACCTCGGATTGGTACGTTAATGCTAAAAAACGATTTTTTTTATTTAAAATTTTTCAAAAAAAAAAGTTTTATAAAGGTTTCGCACATCGAAACGAAGCTTCTTTTTTTTTGATCAGATTTCTGGCAAAGTGCTTTTGTTGGCATTCGAAAAACCGCGAAATTTAAAAATCTCTTGCTAAAATTTTTTTGTTTTTCGCGGATAAAAAAATTTTCACAAAGCTTTACGAAAAAAACGAACTTATAGGATGGTTAAAAATACGATAAAAATCACCAAAAAAAAGAAAAGTATTCTTTTCTCTTTTCTTCTAAAGCAGATTTTTCTTTAGCGAAAAAAGCGAAATGCTGCATATTAAAACATACATTACACAGAAAAATAAACATGGTTTTTTTTTTCACATTTACGACAAAAGAATCATTAATTTTTTTCCGTCTGCTGAAAAATTGTTTTAATTTTTGTAAAGGTTTTTAATATTTTATTTTTTGAGATGTATTTCTTGTTTTTTTACAATTTAATAATTTTTTTCTAGTTCAGGTCACAAAATAAAATTATTTTTATGTGAAAGCTATTGTTCTGCTTTCACATGGAACAGTTGGCATTCAGTGCATTAGCTTGATTTATAAATTCTTATTTATTAAACATTCAAAAAATTGTTTTCTAAAATGGAACTAGAAATGTAATGAAAATTTAACGGCTTTTTTTTTCATTATTTCGATGTATCGAAATAGTTCCGTCTACGTTTTTATTTGTTTTTGCGATTTTTTTCAGAGCAAAAAAACTGAAAAAAGTGGGCAGCAAAAATATATTACACAAAAAACGAAGCAAAGAAAAAACGTTTTTTATTTACAAAAAAGAAATCATTGCGATTAATCTGGGAATTGCCAATAAAATTTTGTAAAATTTAAAATATTTAATTTCATAAAATAAAATTTTTTGTTTTTCATGTAAATTTTATTTACAGTAATTTATGTTTATAAAATACCATTTTAGTGTAATACAAATATAATTACACATTGATAATAAATTACAATAATTATTGATTCTTGTATTATTTTAATCATTTAGTCCAGGGATGTGCGGAAGTAAAATTTCTAAACGGAAGCCGAACGGAAGCAAATCCATTAAACGGAAGCGGAACCGGAAGCTGAATTCGAAAAAAAGGCGGAATTCCGTATTTTGCGGAATCGGAAGCGGAATTTTTTTTTTCAAGTATTATTTTGTTCTCAAATTTTTTTTGTTTTGTGATTCCCAAATACAAGTAGATAAAATTTAGAAGCTGTTCTTTTTGCGCGTGGGTTAAAAAATTAATAAAAATTGACGAAAAACTTATGAAATAAATTTACGGAATTCCGTATTTTACGAAAGCGGAAGCGGAATTCCGCACATCCCTGATTTACTCCCAAACAAGCAATGTTCTCGTTTTTCTTTTTCCTCATTTTTGGCACCTACTAAAATGCGGTAGCGGTAGGCAAATCAACCAAAATTTTCAACTCACGGGAATGACGTTTTGAAAATTTTGGTTGATTTGCCTACCTCTACCTCATTCTAGTAGGTGCCTTCATTTTTTCGTTGCATAAAAATGTTGAGCTTGCCAGAAAACTTTATTAGAATGTGCGACTAGGATGCTGTGTTGTTGAAGATTGTGAAAGAGAGGTAAAATGAGAACGTCAATATGTAAATTTTATTTTTTTTGCAAAATTCTTAGCAGTAAAAAGTAGTTTTACAAATACATTATGATTTCAAAAAAGAACAAAATAACGAAATTTTTAAAAACGTTTTATGAAAAAATAAATTTAACGAGTTTTTGATGAAGCAATTATTGTGACCTTTGTAGAATTAATTTTTAATTTTTTCCATGATTTTTTAGGATTTTTTAAACAAAAATATGAAAATTTTATAAACTTCCATAAAGCTTCTCGATATCCGGCCATAATAAATAAAACAACATTTGATTCAATAAAAATTCGAATTAAATTTACTAAAGGTGTTAAATCTTGAGATCCAATCCCCCACTTCCCATCTACCCATAAAGGTAAATTATAAATGGGAATTTTTTTGTAAATTAGAGAATACAGCGATTTTGATGTTATAAAAGAAAAATGAAAAAAGACAAGAAAAGTTATAACATTTTGCAAGAAAATTACTGTACAAATTCGAGCTGAATTTAAAAAATCTTTTCGATTATGTTTAAATTGAAATTTTGATTGTTTTACTAATTTTAAAATTATCATAAATGCGGCAAAAATTGAAAGAATTAATTGTAGGGAAGGTAAAAGATTAATAATATATGAGGAAATTTCAATATAAAATAAATAGAAAGAAAGTAAGCCATCATTTGAAATTTTTATATCACAATCGGATTTTGTAAGATTTTGTTCTTTACATTCAAGATCTAATTGATTTCCTTTTGAAATGATTAACAGTGAAACGATGGGTATAAGACAAAAAATAAACGTTAAAACATTAGGAAATCCAATAAAAAATAAAATTCTCCATTTCTTTGTTAATTTTGTATATAATCTATTCCAATATAAGGCTAGAAATCGTGAAACAGATAAAAGCAATAACCCCGTATATGGAATAGCAAAAACTGTAATAAATATCGAAGAATATAATGCACTAATTATCATTGGGATATTCGTTGATGTATAATAAAAACATATCGGATTATCTTTATCATTATTAACATAATATGCGTACCGGCATGTTTGATCATAACAATATAAAAAATCCCAAATTGCTTGATTTAAAATGAACCACGGATAAGCTTCTTTAATTCCACCAAAAATTGATAGCAAAATTATTAAAGCTAAAAATCCCATGCAAATATATCCAAAATTATAATAAAATGCGTATCCAAATAATGTTGCAAAGAAACATCGAAGTTCATCGATATTCAAAATTGGTTTTTTGAAAGCATAACAAACAAAAGTATTATTATTCATTTTTTTGGTTTATAGAGTTCTGAAATACAAATGAATTACCAAAAAATGATTCAAGTTTTTTTACATTCAAAATTAAACATTTACGCCTCGTTGAAAATTAAAGTGTTTGCTTCATTTTTTCTGAAATATGAAAATAAAATGATAAAATTTAAATATCAGTTCTTATATAATAGCAGAGTAAAAAAGTACTTGACTTTTAACATTTGCACTTGTTTTAAACGATTCTGAGAATTTTTTTCTTAAAAGCTATAATTTTTGTTTTAATTCACTGTCATTAAAAAAATTATGTTTTTTTGTGATACAAGTTATTGCTTTCTGTAAAAAAGTTTCTTGAAAACGTTTAAACAAAAGTACAAAAATGTAAGTAATAATTTGCTTTTTTTTCTAAAAAATACATGAAAAGTAATATTTAAATTTAACATCTAATTTTCTCATATTTCCACGCAAATAAAAGTTTGGAGAAAGAAGAAAGTAATAATTTAGATTATAAAAGGCGTGAATATTTAAATTTAAATTTTAACCAAAACATGAAACGTTTCTTTAAAAACATTCGTTTTCAAAAAAATGAAAAATGATACGTTTGTCTGAAAAGTTTTTAAAAGTTGCCTATGCCCTTCAAAATTGTAACACATTTATTTTTTTGACAATTACAAGCTTCAGCAATGTTCATTTAAGCTTTAAAAAATTTCAAAAAAATCCACAAAAAGAAATAATTTAAAAAAGAGAAAAAAGGTCATAAATGATTAAATTTAATGAAAGCTTCGGAAACATTACCAAAAATAACTTATTTTTGCTAACATTAAAGTTTTTTAATTTCGGGTAAATGTTTGAAATTGTTTTTAAAATATTAAAATTTCAGCAATCCGATTTTTTTACATGTTTATTTTTACTGAAAATAAAAAAAGAATTGATAAATAAAAAGGCTAAAATCAAAACACTACATACAGTTCAAAGGAAATTTGATCAGAGCATGTGATACTTTAAACCTTGGATCTTGAAAAAAATCAAAAAAGGGAAGCATGATAGAAGTTTATCAGTGAATTTTTTTGATCCGGATTTTTATTTGAAAAAAAAAATTGTTGTCAACGAAATTATGCAAATTTTGCTTTAAAAATACATAAATCTATTTTGAAAGACACATAAAAATTTAACTTTAAGAAAACCAAATTAAAACAAAAATAAAAATTTGCATAAAAAGTTAATTTTTAAAAAATCAAATTGAAACATCGTAAACCCAAATTTGTTTTGGATTTGGCCCCCTTCACATTTCTTTTATCTTATCCCATTTCGATTTATTTTTTTACAGTAATATTTTTATTTGTTGGAATTTACAAAAAACGATAATGGCTGTTTTTGCCGTTTTATGGTTTTTGGTGAAAATTACCGACTTTTTTAAGATAAAGTCCGTTTGTTAAATGAATCACAGATTTACTTAACAGGATTTCTTTTCATAAAAATGAACCAAACAAACGAACCTATTTATTTTGTCAATTTTTACCCTTTTAAAAACAAAAAAAAATTGACTAATACCGCTTTTATTCTTTTTGCTTAATGTTTTATTTTATAGAAATTTGGGGCAAAAAAAGGAAGAAGAGAGGGAAGATGGTAAAAAAGGTGGCAGAATTTACATCATTCTTTTCTCCCTCTTTTTTTTGGCATGCAAAAATAAAGCAAAACGTTTTTGCCATTTTTGTTTGTCCTGTTTTGCATTTATCCATCTTCTTTTCATTAAGTGTTGATCTTGCATCGACAAAGTGCAGACTCACAGAGCACCATCAAATATTGCCATATTTTTCTGAAAGTGGTATTTTTTAGGAAAAATTATTTATCTTGGTTGAGAGGATGTTCAACAAAAAAAAAGTATTGAATAAAAATACTTCGATAAAAAAAAGAGAGATCATCGGTGAATAATTACGTTTTGAATAGATCACCATTCATGTTCGATGTTAGTATTGTGATAGTTTTATGTTGCAATATTCTCACATTTAATATTGAAAAATGTTTTCGTATTGAAATTTTTTATTTTTCATTAATCTATAATTTATAGAATATTTCACTTTTTGGCATTTTTTGCCTGCAAAATGTTTCTAATATCTCGGAAAAAGAAAATTATTTCAACGAGAAATTATTATTATTCTGTGGAAAGATATGTACAGCGGCCGCCAAGGATATCTTGTTGTTTTTGTCAAAGAAGTTATACCTTTCGTGAGGGTACAACTGAAAATTTAATAAAATGGAAAACGTATTGTCCAGAGTGCAAAAATATTGTTAATCAACAAAAAAAGGTAAAAGTATCAATTTATTCATCTAAAACGAAAAGAAATTGGTTCGCTAAAAATTTTTCCTGCATATTTTCTCATAACCATAGTAGTGATGTTGAAGAAGATGAAGAAGATGTTGAATGGCAATCTAATGATCATAAACCATTTCGTCGGCCACCATCCAAGAGGTGCTTTATCTGCTTTGCAACTAACCATCATACAAATGATTGTGCTGAAAATTTAACAGGTATAAATTTATAAAGGTTCTTTTTTCTGATCCGCAGTCTGGCAAGGTGCTTTTGTTGGCATTCGAAAAACCGCCAAATTTAAAAATCTCTTGCTAAAAATTTTTATGTTTTTCTTTTGTGAAAAAAAATTTTTCACAAACTTTTACAAAACTTTACGAAAAAAACGAACTTATAGGGTGGTTAAAAATCCGATAAAAAATCACCAAAAAAATGATAAGTTCGTTTTTTTCAAAAAAGTTTGTAAAAGTTTGTGAAAATTTTTTTTTCGCGAAAAACATAAAATTTTTTAGCAAGAGATTTTTAAATTTGGCGGTTTTTCGAATGCCAACGAAAGCACTTTGCCAGACATCTGACCAAAAGAAAAAACGATTTATTCGCTTTCAATTCAGTCAAATGTCACAACCCCGGCAAAATCTTGGTGAAAAATGCACAAAAATAGAATTTGGGAATCAAAATTTTCCATGTTTTTCTTCATCAATTTTAGTATACATTTTAAGGTTTGTTAGAGAACATGTGTAATATTCAACTTTTCAAATTCTAATTTTTTTCTATTTTCAAGCTTGGCAAAGTGTAATCATTACTATTTTTTTGTTGATGCACCCGAGAGGGGTTGAACCCACTACAATCGCTTTAATGACTGGCAGGGCCGAAACTGCCTTGGGGAACTTGGGGACAGTCCCCCCCCCTTAAATTTCAAATTTATAGGGAAAAAATAAATTCATACTAGGTAAAATGAGATTTTTTATATTTTTTA
>JAQIXH010000844.1:0-10829 GCA_034700145.1 Panagrolaimus detritophagus | reverse complement strand
TAAACTTTTTTTATGAAGTAATTTTTTTGCACCGACTGGGATTCGATCCTGGCCATGCATGAAAGGCTGAAGTGCTAACCACAGACACACCAAATTTTGCACTTATCGTCTGCTTGGATTTTTTTGGGGTTTTTTTTCTGGCCATTTTTTCACTCTCTTTCTTCACAAAAAACAGACAATGACGGTCCCTAAGCATGTTTAATATTTTTTAAGCCATGTCATTTGTTGTAATGATTGCACAATTATTACGAATTTCATATAATATTAGTTGGTTGATATTTCCTTCAAATGATGAAATTAGAATGTTTTTTAATAATATTGGACCTTTCTTTAATGATGTTTTTGCATTATCTGGAAGTGTATCTCTGCTTGTATTGAGGTAATTACTCAATGAAATTAGCATTTAAAACAAAGTTTATTTTAGTTCGACAACCCGAAAAAGATACATTCAATTTTATTTTGGTAAAACTATTCAGTTTTCTAATTCTATGATTGCACAAACTGATTCAAAATCTCGTGCCATAACAACACGTGTAACACCTGTAATCATTCTTCCCAATGCTTAAGAAATTTTTATGCTTCGGTGTTATCTTTTTTCAAGCAAAAATACTTTTGGCAAAAATAAACGTGAATTGATGAATTTTTAGATGTTATTTTTGGCATTTCAAAACAATTTTTTTGATTTTTATTTTCTTTTTAACGTTTCGACATGAAAGTTTTATAACTTAATTGAAAAAAAATTTTTATTTTGCTGCCAATGTCTAATTTTTAACTAAAAAAACATTGCAATGATTCTTTTCAAAAAATTTTCTTCAAATTGAAAAAAATACTGCGATAAATATCTTTTCTTTATCTCTTTTTATTTTTTCTCAAAAAAAGCAAGAGTAAAAAAAAAACAAAGAAGATAAATGGTGATTAAAACAGGTTATTTTAAAAAAAGAAACACAAATGTTTCTCAAAAAAGGTCATCTCCGCATAATAGATATTTTTTCTTTTAAGATTATAAATAATATTTTGTCTCACTTTTTTTGAGAATGAGTATTGTATATTTAATTTTAACATTTTTGTGGTTGACATTTTTTTGTGATGGATGTTTAAGAACCCCTACGGTTGAAACTGGTCCATCTGTACCGGTTGGTCGTAAGTTTTTATGTATTATAAAAAACTGAAAATAAGATTTTTTTAATCAGCTACAAATCCATGTTCCGGATCATTCATTTCTGGAGCAAGTGTTTTTATTACTGCTGAAACCGTTGATGCATCTGGAGTTTTTTCAATCACAGTTGATTGTACAAATATGGCATTTGTTCTAGTATGTTTTTGAAATTTTTAATTTTTTTAATTACGAAAAGATTTATTTTATTTTAGACTGCAAATGGTGGAGTAGTTTTGAGTCGTCCGGAAACTTTTATATGTGATGCTGCAATTGGAAAATACACAGTTACAGTACCAGGTCCAACTGGCACGATTATTATTGATTCTCTGGCATGCTAAAAAAATTTTTTTTCAAAAAACGATATTTAACAAAATAAATAATTTACGTATTTTTTTTAAATAATATAAAAATCCAAAAAGTTTCGGTTTTTACTATTTCGAAAGAAAAAGGATAAGTCACATTTTTAAAAATCAAAAAATAGTTCTGTTGATAAAAAAAATTCTACTCCCAGAAATATGAAATTAATTAATCTTTATGGTACTTTTAAAAATTTTTTTATTAAAAAACGAATCACCGTTTTTGATGAACAAAGTACTTTTTGAGTTTTTCGTAGAACAATTTTTTAATTTCAATTTAAAAAACACAAACATCCTCTGAAATAACTTATGAAATAAAACGCTTTGTATTTTTATGGGAAAAATAATTACAGAAAATTTCTGATTAATTATATTTTAAAAGTGCAACAGGAAAAGAACATGAAAGACCTTAAAAATTGAAACAAAACATAAAAGTTAAACAAAAACAATTACAAATACGATTTATTTTGTTACTAACATTTCAGTAGAAATTTTTCTCAGTATACATTCCATTTTTCAGTCTTTGTTTTGCTTTTCACAAAGCGGCATTCTACTTTTCGTGGTCCATAGTATATTTAGGATTGTAGTTATTTTTGATATTTTTGTGTTTCATTGCTGTAAGAATTTTTAAAACTTAATTAACAATTTTTGGCTCATTTTTTGGATTTGTTACAGTCATGCAATTCTTTCGACATCTTTCAAGTAGGCACAGCATCATTGCTCATATTAAGGTGAAAATTTATTGAATCTTCATATACAGCTTATTTTATAAAAACTCGAACGCAGTTTTTATCACTTTATTTTTGCATAAAATCCGTCAGTCATTTCACATCATCAAATCCGAAAATGTTTCAATTTAGTTAAATGCGTCGTCGTTAATGAAATTCGACAAATATTGTTTATCAATTTTTAACTGAAAAATAAAAACTTAACAAACCCATCTTATGTTTTTAGCAAGCATCATAAATAATGACGCTATACAAGAAAAAATGCATCGCATTACATTGTGCAGAAGTAATTTGATTATATCAATAACTTTTTGTTTCCAATAATCAGCAGCATTTTTCAATCCGTTGTTCTGGCACGTTTGATTAAAGTTGAAGTACATGTGTCTCCTTTTTTTCAAGAGTACACACAAGCTTTTCCATCATCAGTTTTAAATGTACATTGAGATATTCTACCAACATAGAAAATGCAACTTTCTTTTGCGAGGGAAAAATCATTTTTTAACGACAGTTTTTCAGTCATTTTTTACGGGAATTCAGGACCTCGGGACGTGATTACGGGATTTTCACGGAACTGAAATGGCTGAGGGACGGGATTTGAACACTACTTTACAATCCAGACGAAAATAATTATGACAAGAAAAATGAGGTCAGAAAAAATGCTATTGCTTCATTAAGCTTTCTTTTTAATAACTACTTTTTTTTAACCTTTGTTTTAAAAAAATATCACATTTCAGTTTATTTTTGAAAAGAAAAAACAATTTATAAAATTTGTTTTTATAACGTTTTTCAAAATGAATTTTTAAATTTATTTGCAATCACATTGAAAAACATATCGATTGCAGTAGGCTGTTTCTTGTTTGTTATCACAAATATTTTGATACCATTGACAATCGGCATCGTTCTTACAGTCTATAGTTTAAAAATTAAGAATTTCGTTAAACAACAAAGCTAAAATTAAAAAATAAAAAAAGACTTGCCTTTGTTACCATAAACACCAGATAACAAAAAGATGAGAACGACGATAAAAATGTAGGAAAGAAAAATAAAACCTTTCATTTTAAAAAAATAAAACTTGGAAAAAATGCTTAAAACTTTATAGCTTTTATATGTTTCCAAACAATGAAACAATGACAAACTGTTTTTCTGGAAAGTTTTATCAATAACAAAGATGTTTCAAGCAAAACACAAAAATTTTTTTTGTCACAACAAAAACAAAAATTCTTGTAATAAAAATATTTTTGTGACTTTTGAATCTCCTTAAAAAAAGGTTCAATAAATTGAAAAAAAAATTATCTTTTTCATACGGGTGTGCCTTTCACAAAATGTCAACAAAAAATTGGTGTTCTTTTCTGAAGTCAAACCTTTCGAAAGCCATGTTTGAGAATTTTGTAAATTTTTGAATAATACATATTCGCGGTTTGTCTCTCCTGCAATTTTTTTGAAAGCCACTCCGCTCACACCATAGAAATTTTTCAACCAAATGCAGTCCAAATTTGACCACTGCAAATTTCTATGGTGCTCATGTCAAATATTCTCCAATATTTTTTTAAGAAACTTTGCTTATTAATGATTTTTAAAAAAAATGCTTTCAAAAGTTAAACAACAAAGATTGTATGTTACCTAAAAGGTTGATAAAGTCAAAAAACATATTTCCAGGTTGTTACTCACAAATGCATTTAAAATTTGTGTTCTTTGACGTTCCGATTATATGAACACACTTAATTAAAAATTATATTAAATTTTATTAAGAAAAAACGCTTGAATAAATACATAATAAAAAAGTGCAAACGAAATTAAAAAAGTATAATTAAAAAGTAATTAATAAAAAAACCTCCACAAAGATTTCCTTATTTTTTTCTTCGACAAAACACACAGTAATCACAATTTCCTGCTTATTTTCTAAATAATTAATTAGCACAATTGATTTAATCGGTTTCGTAAAAAAGTATATTTTGTTAAATAAAACCATTTAATGGTAGTTTTGGCGAAAGTTAAACAAGTATGGTTTCCTTTCCCGTTGTATGTCATGTTATTAGTATTATATTATCTGTGATAACGTTGATAGTTGGAATATTTGTTGGAATTAAAAGGATTCATACTGTACGAATTCTCCCGAAAGCATTGAGGTAATTAAATTTTTGTAACTTTTGTGTTCGCTGAAATATGAGGAATGGTAGAAAAAAAGTCATACCATATTAGGATAAAAAGTAATTTTACGGATGCGTTTATTAAGAACGGAATTTGATTTTTTAAACAAACTCAAAAAAGTCACTTAAAATTCTAAGCGAAAGTAATCGAATATTGACGTTTTTATTCTCCGAAGTATCTTTTTGTAATCCATGCTTGTGCAACTTTCAACAAGGGAAGTACGCGAAGTAACTTCAAAATAGGTTTAAATTAAAGATATGAGACCGAAAATGAATTTGTGATAGTATTAGCGGCCAATGGTTATCCCAAATATTTTAATCTCAAATTAAAAATCAAAGGAATTCCTTTGATTTTGATGCCGCTGTTTGTTGTCGGCGGAATTTCTTTGATCTTTAATTTGAGATTATAATTTGTTGGGATAACCATTGGCCGCTAATATTTTCACAAATTCGTTTTTAGTCCAATATCTTTAATTTAAACCTATTTTGAAGTCAAAAATAGAAAAACACTTCACGACTTCTCTTGTAACAAATTGTATTTTGTTAATACCTTTATTTTCATATGAAACACTAGTTACTTTTTTTAATAAATTTCAAAAAAAAATTCTTTCGCGCACTTATTTTTTGGTTTTAGATTATACATGCTAACTTGCTGTTATCCCTATTTTTTCTCCACTACATTTTGTGCAATTTATATAACAATTTTTTATTTGCTCTACGATTCTACCGTTCATTATACCATTGAAATTGCAAGAATTATTGTATCATTTTCTTCTCAACAAATTCGAAATGCTTTCACATTAATTGTTTTTGAAAGAATTATTGCAACTGTAAAACTTGAAAAATATACAATGGCTGGAAAGAATAAGCTTTTATGGAGGTTGCTTTTTATTTCTTATTCAACTTCTGCCATTTATGTCGGATATACTATTTATGGTAAGGTTCGGACGACATTTAGTGTTTTTGCAATAAAAAAGCTTTTAATTTTTTAGCTAAAAGTTTTCCCGATATACCGCTTTTGTATAATGTTACTAATTATTATGTTTATTGTGCACATATTTTTATGCTCGGAGTTTGTGCAGTTTTATATTTATTGAATCGAAGAATGTATAAACTTTCTGCTTATCGGATTAGTTTAAAAAAGCGTTATTCGGTAGGTTATTTTTTTAAACAGTATTGATTTGATTTATAGTGAATTTTAGATCGTACAAAATATCAAATCTTTGACATATTTATTCCCTCCAATACTCATCTACAGTATCCTGGCACAATTTGGTTCAATGATTACAATAATTTTTCAAGCTTTAAATTTACCAACTGCTCCAGTAGCAATTTTTCATATTGTAAGTTTGAGGAAAATTTAGAAAAAATATAATGTGTTCTTTTTAGTTTTTCAATTTATCATATCTGTTGATCTATTTTTGGCATTACTTTTTTTATTACAACAAAGCTACAGAAAATATTAGGAACAACGAAGTAAAAACAGTTACAAATCCATTAGGAAAAAATATTCCTGTAAATGTTACAACAGATCAATATTTTCGTAATTTGCAACACCAATGGATATAAAATTTATGTATTTAGATTTGTTTTGTTTTTGATCCGTATTGGTAAAAAATTTTTTAAATAAAAATTATGGTATAATATTGTTCAAAATTTATTGCCAAATAAAAGAATTATGTTTTTTAAATTCGAAGATCTCTAAAAACCAATAATTAATTTTTAAAGGCAAAAATTTGACTTTTACGCTTTACTGAATTTAACGTAAAAATAAAAAAAATTAATCTTCTTTCCACTTTAATTAAAATAATAGTTAATTGTTGTGTCTTTGGAAAAAAATAATTACTTTCGTAATGCGTTAAGCAGAAAGAACATAACCTGTGGGTTTAAGAATTAAAAAAAATTAATTAAAAAAGATGTAATTTCCTGGTAGCATTTAAATGAATAGTTAGAAAGTAATCAAAGTTAGCGTAAAAAATATTAACAAAAAGCAGTTTTCAAAAACAGTGTCTTTCTTGAAAACCAAATTTTATAAAAATTTTACATTTAAAAAATTATGTTTTTTATTGGGTGTTATATTTTTAGTTTAATATTATCATCGATAACATTAATTATTGGAATATGTATTGGAAAAAAACGACTGTATACAGTTCGGATTCTGCCGAGGGCGTTGAGGTAAGAAACAAAAAAATACAAAAAAATGTTTTTTCGGCAGTTTTTATGTCAGATTTTTTTGGAAATGTGTTAAAATTGAAATTGGCAATGTGCACGCGCGACTCAAACTCCAGTGTTCCCTTCATTTTTTTCAGTCAAAAGAAAATGAAAGAGAGGTATACCGTAAAAAATTAAACTCTGTTTTTAAATTTTACTTTTTTTACCATTTATATGTAAAATTTAACGGAGATTCATTAACTTTTGGATATTATTTTCCTGCAAAAACTGAAAAAAAAATGTTTTTGAAAATTGTCTGTTTTAGAATATATCTAATAAGCTGCTGTTTTTCATATTTTATTCTAATATCAATTTGTTCAATCTTTGTTGCACTTTTATATTTAAATTTAAATTCCGAAAAACACATAACTGTTGAAATCGTGAAATACATGTTAATTTTTTCATCCCAACAAATTCGAAATGCTTTCACATTTATAATGTTTGAAAGAATTATTGCAACTGTAAAACTTGAAAATTATAAAATGGCAGGAAAAAATTCTTTATTATGGATTTTTATACCAATTTCTTATTCAACGTCACTTTTTTACGCTGGATATACTATATTTGGTAGGTTTATTTTGAAATAATAATCATATAAAAGATATAAAAATTTTTTTAGCTAAAAGTAAGCCTGATATTCCAATTTTGTTCAATGTTATTAATTATTACATTTATTTTGCTCACATTTTTATGCTTGGAGTTTGTGCAATTTTGTATTTAATGAATAAAAGAATGTATAAACTTTCGGCATATAGAATAACTTTAAAGAAGCGTTATGCTGTATGTTTTAATAAAATCCTTAAAAACTATTTTTTAAATTTAATTTTTAGATATCACAAAACGTAAACTCCTTAAAATATTTATTCCCTACAATTTTAATTTACGCTATATTTGCACAATTTGCTTCAATGATAAATATAATAGCAGGAGCACTAAATTTACCAACTCCCCCAGTAGCTGTTTTTCATACTGTAAATTTTAAAAAAACTTTTTAAACATTAGTAATTTATATTTTTTGTTGCAGTTCTTTAGTGTATCCTTTTTATTAATTTACATTCGATATTACTATGTTTATCCTGACAAAATTTCAAATGTTACAAACACTGCAACAGTTACAAATCCAATATCGATCAGTTGTAACAAAAATATACTCATAAATGTTACAACTGATCAATACTTTCAAGGTTTACTTAATCAATGGAAATGAATGAATGCTATAACCAAATTTTTTGTTTATAAAAATTGTAAACTTTTTTTAAATTTGTTTTAAATGCAAAAATGGCTCACTAAAATCGACAACTCAAAAACATCGTTTATTTGTTTTCAAAAAAAAATATGATAAATAAATTTTTTTGTATACCCCTGAAATTGATATTATAACGTATTTTTTTTGATCTTTTATTGTGAAATTAAATACTATCACAACTTTAATTAAAAATAATTTTTCGTAATTTTCGAATTATTTTCAATAATTTACGGATTTCAAAAAAACGAAAAATCTTCAGGTGAGGATAAAAATTGGTAGGTAGACTAATTTGAAGTCAGAGCGCGTGTAATGATATATCAATTGTAATAAAATAATTTTTTTATGATTTTTGGTGATTTTAGGGCTACCACATGTGGTAGATGAAAAATTTGCATAAAAATGAGACATATGAAATTTAAATTCGAGATCTCTGACCTCAAATTAGTCTATCTACCAATTTTTAGCCTCATCGAATGATTTTTCATTTTTTTGAAATCCGACGCGAAAGTCGAAAATTACAAAAAATGGCTTTTAATGCAACAATAGTTTAGGGCGTTTTATTAAATTGTTACTTTTATAGTGCAATAAAAATATAAAACGCAATTTTTTTATAAACAGAAAAACAAAAAATTAACCATAGTTATGAGAAAAAGAAACATTTCACGGGTAAATGATTTCTATTAATGAATAGTGAGAAAGTAAAGAAATAACAATGTCATCACAATATTAATCAAGAAGTTACAAAAAACATTTTCTAGCAAAAAAGTTAATAAGGCAATTTGACATTTAATAAATTATGCCATCTTTTTTTGTTGTGTGTTATATATTTAGTTTAACATTATCGTCTGTAACTTTAATAACTGGAATATTTGTTGGAAGCAAGCGTTTACATACTATTCGAGTACTTCCAAAAGCTTTAAGGTTAGTTAAAAGTCATTTTTTGTAAAATTCAGACTTTTATTCCATTTTTGTCCCTTTCGAAAAAAACATTTTTTGAGTTTGAAGGCTAATTCGTCCAATTTTGACTAATTCTAGGTTGGAGATCAGGAATATGAACTTTATTTTGACTAAAAATGCCGTGGCACGGAGTTAAAGCATGGCATGCCTTAAAAAGTGCAAAAATTGACTTTTTCAATAAAATGCCATAAATTGCATATCAATCGATTCCTCTCATCCTAAGGGCATGCCGTAACTCCGTGCCATGGCGTTTTTAGTCAAAAAAAGTTCACGTTCGTGATCTCCGACCTTGAATTAGTCTAAATTGGGCGAATTAGCCTTCAAACTCAAGAAATGCTATTTTTCGAAACGGACACCAATATCTGAGTTTTACAAAAAATGGCTTTTAATCAATTTTGAGAAACAAAGAATAAACAATTAAATTTAGAATATATTTGTTAACATGCTGTTTTCCATTTTTCATCGTAACATCGATAGACTCAATTTATATTGCCGTTTATTTTTTAATCACAAATTCAGAAAAAAGTCAAATAATCGAAATTTTTCGACATATTACAACATTTTCATCTCATCAAATTCGAAGTACATTTATATTAATAATGTTTGAAAGAATTATTGCAACTATAAAACTTGAAAATCACACTTTGGCAGAAAAAGCTGCTTTAATATGGAAAATGACAATATTCTCTTACATAACATCAGCTTTTTATCTTGGATATACCATCTACGGTACTTTGTTACAGAAATGGGCAAACGCGCACTGTGAACGCACGCGCGCGGCTCTGAAGGACGCGCAAAAAAACGCGAACGCAAAAAAAGTGAAAGCCGCGCAAAATACCGCGTTGCTATTTTTTTTAAAACAGATTAAAACATCTGACTAATGTTGTCAAACTATTGATTAAGAGCTGTTAAATGGTTTTTTTAAATAAAATTTGCAAAATATTGAACCCCTGAAGAAATAATGGACATGCGCGTTGGCTTCGCGCAATTTTAAGCGGCTAGGACGCAAAAGTGAAAGACAAAAAAAGAACGCGCACGCGATGGGCGATAGTTTTGCGCGACGCATTTACCCATCTCTGCTTTGTTATAATAATTTAATTACCACTAGATATAAAAATTTTTAGCAAAAAGTATGCCAAATATTCCACTGTTATACAATATAGTTAATTATTACGTTTATTGTGCACATTTATTTATGTTTAGTGTTTGTGCAATATTATACTTATTAAATCGAAGAATGTATAAACTTTTTGCATACAAAATTACTTTAAAGAAACGTTATGCGGTATGCTTAAAAATTGAAAACTATTTAAATTATGTAATTTATAGATATCACAAAATGTAAAAACTCTTGCATATTTATTTCCCACAATTTTGATATATGCTTCATTCGCACAATTCGCTTCAATGATTCAGATAATTGTTGTAACATTTAATTTGCCAACTCAACCAGTTTGTGTTTTCCATATTGTAGGTTTCTTAGTAAATGTTCTTTTAAAATAAGTAATTCATTTATGCTTTACAGTTTTTCAATCTACCATTTTTATTAATTTACTTACGGCATTATTTTAATTATTCTGAAAAAATTACAAAAATTGAATCCGTTGTTACAACAATCAAAAATCCATTGGGAAAAAGCATTCCTACAAATGTCACAGCCAATCAATATTTCATTGGTTTACATAAACAGTGGAGATGAGATAATTCGACAAAATACCTCTTTTTCATCCATAATTAAAGAATATAACTTTAAAAAATAGAAACATAAAACACCAACCAAAATAATTTTTATTAAAAAATTAAAAAAGTTTTAAAAGATGCTTGTTGATTTGAAGAATTTAAAAAAATGACAAGCCATTTAGTCTATTAAAAACAAAAGTTTAGCTCTTTTACATCTTTGCTATTAATGTAAAATTTAAGGAAATTATTTTTAGTTAGATATAATAAATGCAATTGAAATTTGTAGACGAACAATAAGAAACCTTAATCTCAGGTAATCATTTTATAAAAAGTGTATTACAGTTAATT
>JAQIXH010000843.1:0-10830 GCA_034700145.1 Panagrolaimus detritophagus | reverse complement strand
CAATTTCCAATTTAAGCATTGATCGACTTTTTTTTGACAAGTTCAAAATAGTTTTAGTTTTTCACGTGTTATATGTTAAAGAAATTTCCAACTCAGAAGAATGTCTGCTTGATTATAACAAAGAAATGCCCCAATATGATAATACAATTGCTCAATTAAAACCAATCAATATTACTGTTAAAGATTTTTGTCGAAATATAAGTCATTGTTTTTCAACAAGAATTGTATCAATATTTAAAGGTGTACTCGTCCAAGAAATTGGTTCTCGTTGCGAAAAACGTCTATACAAATCCTATTCTGATAAAACTGATCAAGAAGCTCGAAAATTTAATCAAAAACATAGTGGAATTAAAGGAAATTTTGAAGAATATGATGCAAAAGTGGATTTAGGAAGTTTTGCAAAAGTGATTGAATAAAATATTGAATGTGGTCCAGCAGAAGCAGTAAATATTGCAGCAGTAGCACACCTTAAAAAACGAACTATTGTTGTAATTGATGGTGATAAAAAACGCACTTTTGGTAATGATTCTGAAAAAGAACCTATTGAATTGATGTAAGAAAAAAAGCTTTTAAACAAATTCTTAACATAAATATTTTTAGATATGTTAAAAATCCTGGTGATGAAGTTGGACATTATGAACTCGCAAATGAAAAAAATGTACAATCAAGTGGTGAGAAAAACTGCTTCTATGATGTAATTGCTGCAGAAATCGGTGGAGATGCAAATGTATTAAGTAAAGAAGTTGCAGAAGTAATGACAAACAATTTTCGAACTTTTGCTGAAATCCATAAAAAGACCCATTCGGTTGAACTATGTGATGGAAAAATGAATTCATTTGAAAAAGCTTTTATTCCGCCAAATCTTGATGAACGAACTGAAACTGGATTTGTTTATAACTATTTTGCAAAAACTGAAACTGAAAAATGGGGTGAAAACAAACATCTTTCGTATTTTTGTGAAATTCCAGATCATGAAGGTGAAAAAATGCAACAAAGAACGATGTTTTATATTAATCCAGATTTATTATCTCACGAATTTAAAGAAATAATTGCTCAACATTTGAAGAATAATCCGTTAGTTTGCCCTTTTAATTAAAAAAAATTAACCTTTAATTTTTGGGCCGCAAAATTCTTTAATCAAAATTCAGGGAGGGGGTGCTGAATTATCCTTCTTTTTGCCCCCCCCCCCTTCATTGTTAAGCAAAAAGAAGTAGTTTTGCAAATTTTTAATAAAGATTTAAGAATCCCATAGTTTTTTCTTCCAAATTTGAGAAAGAAAAAATTGATTTGATTTGTTAAAAGGATTTCTTCTTCATTTTCATGAGGATAATCTATTTTTAGAACAATAGCAAATTCAAATGCAGAATTTAAAGTGCAAATTAATGGAAAGTTACCAGCATATATGAAAACGGTATATCTTTCGGTAAGTTATCGTTTAACATTCAAACTTTTATAACACAAATAAAAAAACGGTGACATGGGCATTTTTTTCAAGTTTATGCAAAATAAAATTTTCATAAAATGTTAAAATATTCCTTTTTAGTTCTTAGTTTTTCAAAAAGCTTTTTTGAATCTTATCAAATACAACTAACAAAATATAAAACTATGAAAAATAAAATTTTGAGTAAAGAATTTGAAAAAAATCTTTTAATGCCAAGCAAAATGCCAAAAAATCTGCTCAAGTTAACTTTGTGAGATCTTTGTTTACTTCTGTGGTACAAAATTTTAAAAATGTCAAAACCCGCTAAATCATGGGCTTGTTTCGATTATTCACTGAAAAAAAAATATATGCTCAAACAATCTTTAAATCTATGAGCAGCTACGTGTAGAGACAATTTGCGACTTTTTGTTTTTCTGTAATATTATATTGACCGTTTCCAGTTGCGCATTTATTTTTTATTTTATCTGACTCAGAGAAAAATTCTGCATCTAATAGGCATAGTTTCGAATTCCGCCTCGAACTACCACGAAATTCGGCTGAAAAAATTACGGTATTTTCATTTTTTCTTTGTCGATTATCTTTTTTATCAGCACAAAAACTAATATTTTTTCTTATCAATTATTACTAATAAAAATTTTCTGCATTTTTTGGTACCAAAATTATATTTATTGCGCAACTTTGAGAAAACGGTACACTAGCTAACTATGAGTTTACAATTTGGAACAAGCAAATGGATATCTTCTTCCATTAGTATCATACTTTTATGTTACATTTTTATAGGAAAAAAAATCTCATTTTGATGATTTAAAACCTCTGGAAAGTGTTTATGTTGAAAAAGCTGTTCTTATTGTTGATAAAAATGGTATTCCTTTTCACTATGATTATCTTCATCCAAATACAAAGTTTACTCCAAGAGAAGATTTTACATCCCAATATAGCCTTGATAAATTCCAACTTGAAGTGATCGAAGATAGAGAAACTAAAAAGGACAAAAAGATCAAGGACCCAAAGCATCAACGAGGAAATCAGAAGGAAGAAAGAAAAAAAGATGATTCTCGTGAAATTAAAAAAAAGCTTTTGCTGAAAAAATAATTTTTATTTTTTATATATTTTTGTTGTTGATTTTGAACACTTTTATAATGAAAGTTATTACTTTTTTAATAGTTTTTTCGGGATATGTTGCATTTTCAAAAAAAAAGTTTTTTATGGTTTTTAAAGGTTACAGTATCCCCAGAAATTTATTTTTCCAGATTTGATATAAACTTTTCAAATTATATTTGAAAACCAGTATTTTTTGTTGTGCACTTTTTCGATATGAGAACAAGTAATATTATTTTTTAACAACTTTATCATCAAGTTTTAATTATTAATTTTGACATATTTTTTAAAAATTTATTTGTGCACAAAAATAAAAAAACAAAGGTGAAAGAGAATATTCTGAATAAAAAAGAATTAGGGTACCTCAAAAAATGCAAAAAACAAACAATAACCTTTTTCTTTTCCATTTTTTATCATTTCCTGTTTTCACTAAAAACTAAAAAGGATGTCGTATACAGTGTTGTGCTTTCGAATTTGAAATGACTCCGGCAGTGACACAATGCATATGACAATAATACATTTATAATTTCAGAGATAATTTGTTTCTGACGTTTAAGTGTTTAAAGGCATTTTATTAAACAGAGACACGAAAAGTTTAGTAGTTATTACATTCTTTTAAAATTTGAGAGAAAAAGCAAACGAAAAAGGACGTGTGTTTTTTTTGTTAAGTTTTAATATTTTATAAATACGTTATTTATTTTACAAACAAATTATACAAATTAATCAGTCGAAAACAGTTTATGAAAAGAAATGAAAACACTCAAAAAAGAATTCAAATTTAACAAACACTATTGATTTAATTCGGTTGGCAATTTTACTTACAAAACTGGGGCTTGAAAATCAATACTTTCCAAAAAGCGACGGCATTAAATTAAAATTTATTTCAAAAAAATTTTTATCGTTTCACTAATTTTTGATTATTTTTTTTATTATGAAAAATGGTATAACCTTTGCTCAGAAGTATATTTATTAATGGTTCGTTTTGCTGTTCAAAGTGTTCAAAATTTTGATACTTTTTGAATGTAACAATGAGTTTTAACTAACTAAAAATAGAGTGTTTTTTTAATCTTTATAAAGATTTTTGTAACAAAATTTTAATATTGAAAATTTTTAGAGTCATAATTAGCGATGTGCTTGGGTTTTCCAAAGTTCTCAGATCGCGCTACATCCAAATGATGAATAAATAAAAAAGAAAAACTATTTTCGTTTTTTAGTTTTTTCCCTGTAGCTTTCTCGACATTGATTTCCATTTGTTTTATACCATCAAAATCAGAAAAATTCTGTGTAGAGGACAAATTTTTTTTCTTATTTCATCGGCATCTCTTTTTATTCATAAATAAACAAAAAACAAGTGAAAAACGATAAACTTTAAAAAACGATTCTTTTGAAATCCAAAATGTCTTTTTCGTTTCTTCGCTTTTTGCGAAAATTGCTTCCGTATATTTTTTTTCTCATCGTTGAACGATGAATATTGCACTTTTTGTGACATTTTGAAATTCGATATAACAAATGTCAAAACTGACATTTTTTTACTTTTATTTTCCATTTGTTTTTCAACGCTTTTTTGAATAAAAAGACAAAAAAATTACCGTTTATATTTTTTTGTACCCGTCATTGAGGTTTATTGATTTTTTATTGGTAAAAAAGATACGATAAAGTTTCTTTCATAGTTTTTTTTGAATGTTTTATAGATATCGCAACATGTAAGCAATGAAAGATTTTTCTTTATCTATTTTCCCATAATTTCTCGAAAAATAACCAATAAATCTTAAGAAAAATTCTGTTAGCAAAAAAATATCAACAAAAGAAAAGCCAAAACAAAATTGATTGAAAAAAGAGAGCTCATAAAAAATTTTCAAGTTGAAGGAAAAAAGTTCGAAAGACCTCATTTTACTAAAAACGAGATATATTTTTTTTGCAAAATCCGTTTATTTTCTATTTTTTTTGAAATTATCTCATTTTTAGGCTGCTTTACAATTGAAAAAAATGGAATCCTCAAATCTTCAATGTGCATCTTCAATTTTAAATCGTCGAAATAAACGCAAGACAAAAGATGAAGAAAATGAAAAACCAAAAAGAAATCGTCGTGGAGCAAAAACAAAAAATTTTTATCAACTTAATTCAAGATCAAAATTTCTTTCTTCTTGTTCTCCTCAATCATTTTCATTACCAAATTCAATCATGTATTATATTTCAAAGAATCCAACAACAGCAAAATTATATCAAAAAATGATTCAAACATGCAAATATTTTTTCATTAAAAATCCTATAATTGTTTCTCCAAATTATTCTTATTCTCTTGATCTTGGAAAATGGTATGTTGGAAAAACTCAATTTGATTTATCACAATTAATTTGCAAATATTGGATTATTAAAAATTTTAATTCTACTTCTATTTTAACGAAACTTTACAAATGTGATGCAAAAGAAGTAACTCTCAAAAATAAAGTTATTTCTTTCAATGATCTTTCCATTTTAACAAAATCTGCTGAAGATATTACCTTTCATGGAGTTACTGTAAAGAATTCTGATGGCTCAATTGTTTCAGTTGAAAAAATTTTAGAAGCTTTTATAAATGTTAAAAAGTTTCGATTGTAAGTTAATTTATTGTCTTTTAATTTATTAATTTTGGATAATCATTTTTCAGTTATTCTAATCCAAATCTTCCGAATATAAATATTACATCAAAAACTTTTAATGAACTTTTAAAGATTCCACATTTTTCAAAACTTCAATCATTGATTTTAAATAATATTCCGGAATCTTTTGATATTGATGCTTTTTATGTTTTTATGAAAGTAAGTTTTGTTTATGTTTAAACTTAAGTATCTTAAGATTTAAAATTTCAGAAAAACAAAACAACTGAATTTTCTCTTAAATTTGATGAATCAATTTCTGAAGCATATAAAAATCGACTTGAAGAAATTATTGATGAAATTCTGTCAACAAAGGTTTTCAGTTACAAAATTCCTTTTATTGACTGTGATGGACTTGAAGATGATAAAATTTCCCTACTCATTGATTTTTTTATGTAACGTGTAATTTTGTAGCATAACTTTTATGTTTTTTGGTTAATGTGCTATAAAAAGTGATAAATCATAATGTGATAGCAATCTTCTGATAACACAACAGTTGAAAAAATAGTGAAGGAGATAATAATAATAGGACAAAATGGCTCTATACATTTCATATTTTTTTTAGTCAGAGAAAAAAGCGAAAATTATTTGAAAAACGCTGTTTTTTCGAGAGCAAAAAAATTCTATAACTTCCTTTTAAAAGGAAAAAATCATCTTTTTTTAGCCGTTACCTTTTGTCTTTGTCAAAAAAAAAATAAACGTGTACCACCATAATTTTCTCACTCTGTTTGAATTTTTTTAAGGCGACAAAATCCAACAAAAAAATAATTTAAAAAAGCTTTAACAGTTTCTTCACTTTTTTGAATATTTTAATAATAAATAAAAATTGAAAATTGAAAACTACTAGTTTTTCCAGAAAAATGAACTTGAATAAAAGTATGCTAAAATTTGTATTTTCTCACTCTGAAAATTAAAACATTATTTAATTTTTAAGAAACCGGAACCGTAAAAATGAATTGATATAAAATTTTCTTGCACTAAATATTGCTCTTTTCGTCACACAAATTCGTAAAAGAAGATCATAAACACAAAAATGATAAAAATATTACAGTTTTAAAATCCCTTTCAACAAATATTTTTCCAAGTTCAAAAATGGTGTTGAAATTGCAACGAACCAAAAAACCTTTTTTCGTAAGTCAGTGACATTTTTATTCGTTCTTTTATACAATTTAATTCGTTTTTGCGATCAATGATTTTTTACACTGGAAGAATTACTAAAAGTTTTCATTTTTTGTTTAATTTGAATATTCGAATAATTTATTTCTTTACGAAAAATTCTTATAGTTTCTATTGAAGTAAACCCAATTGATTTCTGCGTTGAAAATACTTATTTCTGCAAACCTTATTATAAATCGTACAATAAAAATAAAGTTTTTTGATTTTTGCTAACGTGAAAAATTTTGTAAATAAAAGTGGTATATTTTCATTAATTTCTGTAAATTCTTCATTGTTAATATAACTTTAAAAAACTTTTTCGTTAAAAATAAAGCTCTTTTAACCAACATAAATGGCAATTTGCAACCACCAAAATACAAACTTTTATATGTCATTTACTTTGATTTATTAAATTTTATGGCTCCCATAATTTTTCAAAAGTTTTTTAAGGGAAAAAATGTTCTTTTTTGTTTCGGAAAGGGGAGAAAACAAAAAGAACTAAAAATAATATTTTTTAATGGAAATTTCATATGCAGTGAGAAGTGGGATTTTATTGTTCTTCTGTTAAACTTATTTTTATTAAATAATATAATTATAACTGCTACTGTTTTTTCCAAATGAAAAATTCAAAAAAATGAAAAACGTCAAAGCAAAAAGAATCATTGCCATTTTTAAACTTTTTTTTTCAAAAATGAGAAACCGAAAGTGTGCTGCACTTTTTAACGATTTCGAAACAAGCGGCGTTTGTCTATGAAAAGCTAATATTTTTTTGTTGACGTTCTTTCAAAATGTAAAAACATATCTTTTTCGCTTAAAAAAATATTATTTTTGTTCTTCAAAACTTTTGATTAAAGAAAAATCATATAATAAATTTGTTTATAAAATATTCAAAATTAAAAAGGATTTTGACGTTACTTTGATTGAGCAAGGAAAAAAAGCAAAAGAAATTTCATTTTTATTGTTAGATTTGAATATTTTGTAAATCAATTTTTTACAAAATTTTAAATTTTTTATCATAATTTTCAAATACAATCCAAATTAAAAACTAAAAAATAATAGGAGCAATAATGGCTTCCGAAAAGATACAAGAGGAACAACGCGTTAATAAAAATTAGTTTTTCATTTGTCATATTTTACAAATAAAAACACTGTGTTAAAAATTTTATGTGGAAATATTTACCAAAGATTTTTTATTTGCATTTTTCTGTCTGCAAAAAAAACACTACGACTTTTTCATGATATATTTATTGTTAATACTATTTCCAAATTCAAGCGAAAATTTATTTATTTTCTTTTGTCACACTGCCAAAAAAAAATTTTTTTGTAACTTTGAATATTTTATTATTTGATTGATTGACTATTTTCAAATATTGCCAACAAAAATTTTTTGCGTAATTCAATTCTTCGAAAGAAATCGATAAATATTTGTTTATTTGTGTTTGCCATGAAACATCGAGCTTGAAAATTTACAAAACAAAGGATCACTTTAATAATTTCATTTTTCCATTTCAGAGACAATAAAAGTAAAACAGCCAAAATTATATTAATTATTGATTAAATTTGCATTGCTTGCTGCAAAAATTGACTCTTTATATTTGTAAGATATTTTTCATTTTTAAAGATATAAATTCTTTAATCCGCAATTTTTTTTAAATAAAATATTTAAAAACCTAAAAATCAGAAGTGAAAAAGTGATCGCTTTCTGTATTACGAAATAAAAAGGCAAAGCTTTTTGCATTTTTTTTGTATGAAAATTTTTTTGACATCCTTTTTTAATAGCGTCAAAAAATGAGCTACTGCTTTATTAGTTAATTTTCAAAATAAACCAGCCAGAAAAAATACATAAAATAAAGCAGAACGGTTTTTAAAATCTAAAAGTATTTTCGCAGAAACGCTTGCGCAAATTTTTTTTATACATACAAAAGCGAAGCAAAAAAAAGTCGACCACAACGATTATTGTGAAAGTCTTACACTTTTCCCAAACATGTGCGTTTTTAAAAGACAAACGATTTTTATTTTCTTTCCCCCAATTTTTCGTCACTTCTTTTTTTCGAGTTTTCTCCACCATTGAATAATTTAAAATTTGCAACCAAAAATAATTCAAACAAAGCAAAAAAGTCATAGCAAAAAAAAAACTTTGCCATTTTTAAACTTTTTTTCAAAAATGAGAAATCGAAAGTGTGCTGCGTTTTTTAACGACTTCGAAACAAGCGGCGTTAGTCTACGAAAATGTTCTTTCAAAATGTAAAAACACATTTTTTTCGCTTAAAAAAATATTTTTTTGTTCTTCAAAACTTTTGATTAAAGAAAAATCATGTTTAATTAAAAGTTTTGGCCTTGAAAATGCCATTTTTTGAAAGAATCTCGCTGAGGTTATCTCGGAAATTTCAGAAGAACTTTTGCAATGCAATTTGGTGACATCACTTTTTAACACATTTGATGATTTTGCATGTATTTGGCTCAAAAGCAGACGCGTAGGGTCTTCTGGGGCAATTTGGGTTTCGTTCCCCAACAAGCATACTTTTTGAAATTTGCTTATCATTTTTCTCTTGTTTAAACAAAAGCTATGTATACATGTTCTGGCACACCCTTATTAACTTTAAAAAAAGAAATTATGAAGGCTTCTGATTGAAAAATAGCAAAAGATTGATTGTACGCCCGGGCCTGTCCTTGATTGTACTGTTGTCAAAAAAAGAAATTAAAAGAAATAGAAAATAAGATTGTGAGCTCTCTTGTCGCTATCAGAAGAGACAGCAGACAAAAAAGCGCCTAACACTACCCATCTGCGGCTTAAATAAAAGATTAAAAGCTGTTTTTTTATTAATATGTACACTTCCATTTTCCCGCTAAAAATACTGTAGAATTAAAATAAATTTCACGTTTGGCGAAATGTGTAAGAATGGTATACAAATTTTTTTGATTCAAAAATTTTGCAAAAAAACCTGATTTACTTTTTTTTAAAAATATAATTTTTTTTATATTTTTATAAAATCCGGTGTCTTTATATTCTTCTTCTCTTTTTTCTTAAAAATGGATAAAACACCTCCAACAGCTAAAGATGGAAAAAGTCCTTCACCAGAAGATGGTAAGGCAAAAGCTCAAAATCGAGCAGAAGAACTCAAACAACAATCTTTAAGCGTTTTTCGGCTGTTCCAAAGCCCGATAATTCTGATTTTGGCCAAAACCAGGATGTTTCGGTTCCTCCAAAAGTTGATCCTGTTCTTGATATTGCTGCTCGAGGTAAGTATTTATTTGGCCGAAAAAAAATAATTTTTGTTTATTCAATTTCTGGATACTGAACAAAATATGGGTGAACCGACACCAACAGCAAAAGATGATAAAGAAGATGATACTTCTCGCAATGAATCTGATTCAGATATAGCACATTTTTCACCGGATATTGTTCAAAATCTCGGTGCTCTTACAGTAACGGTTCCTCCAAAAATTGATGTTGATAACGTTACGAGAAGCTTAAGAGACATTCTATGTACGAGAGGATTCAAATCGAGTGGTACACAGAATTTTTTTCGCAAATTTTTTCCGACCATTCGATAAAACTAATTTTTATAACTTTTTTGTTTATTCCCGCTTAAAATACTTTTCTAAAAATTCTTCTTAAAACGTTACAATGTGAAAAATTCATTCCTTGATATAATGCATTAATTAGTTGTTTTATTTCATACTTTTAAAAAAAAATTGATTTGATTCGTAACAATGCGAAATTAATTTTTTTAAGTTTCACACCGCCAAACAATGTCACACAGTAATATTTTACCAGTAATAATCAGTGTCAGGAAATCCTGCAACGAATTTCCTGCGTATCTATTTTCTCATAATATTTTATCAATAAAATCCCTTGGAGAACAACCAGGTCAAACCGAGCCATATATAAGCAGCTCAATGCAACCAGAAAAGTAGTCTTGATTGTCAGTCTTGAAGGAACCAGCAGCAGCCGAAGAAAGTGGTAAGCAGTCAACGATTAGGGAAAGGTCTCTGCAACCGATTTAGCAGCTGTAAACCCTATCTCGTCCATATTATTGTTATTTGATTATTGTATTTATTTCCTTGTTTTTATTGTATATTTATTCTTGTATTAATATTTTCATTATTGTGAATAAAATATTATCCCCATCCCTTCTTTACAAATATTTCCAATTCTCCCCTGTTTAACCCGACAATCAGACCAACAGTATATCCTACCGTAACCCCGCAACAGTATCTTACAGTACCTTAAACTCCACCCTTTCATCATACTGTCGAAAAGTGGTCTATGCCATAGGCCCCGCCCAACGAAAATGGCGTTATACTCTGAGAATCACTACTCTCGACGTAAATAATTTTTTTCAACGTCTCTTGAATTCAATGAAACTTTGTTCGAAATGAAAGGTATTATTTGCAAAACTCAATAATAACAACAAACAAACAAAAGGATAAATAATTAGTAAAACACAAAAAAAATAAAATGAAAAGCAACCGTATTAATAGCGAACTCGTTTAAAT
>JAQIXH010000842.1:0-10831 GCA_034700145.1 Panagrolaimus detritophagus | reverse complement strand
ACTTCCCCAAAAACTCTATGTATCTTGGGAAAATTAAATATTAATTAAAAGCGGTGTGTGCATCTCTGATATTTTTTTTGCGTCAAAAAAGGACAAATTCAAAATTCTAGAATTCTAAAATGTGTTCATTTTATTTTAAAGTTGTTTTTATCAGATTTTACTAAAACTAAGCATTTTTAAAAGTTGTAAAAAACTAAATGACACATTCAACCCTGATTTTAAAATTAGATGATTTATTATTTAAGGTAAAAAATAAAGTTTTTGAAAAAAATAAATTTTAATGGAATTATAAATTTTATATGAACCTTAAAAAACTTTGAATAAACTTCAAAAAGGTTGACGAATTTAAAAAAAAATATCAGACGATAGATTACATCTTTTCTTAGAATTACACTAAAATCTTTTTTTTACTCATCCGACTTTAATGGATTTTCAGTGCAACTTCGAAGCTGTTGCTTTCTTTTGAAAAAAAGAAGGAAATCAGATTAATACAAACGCAATAAAAAACAATTGTTTTTACCAACCCCAAAAAACAAAAAACAACAAAAACTATCTCGAACCTTTTTTGGAAGACGTCATTTTTTGGTTTCACACTTTTTAAAAAAAGTAAAAATGAAATATCACGTTTTTAAAAAAATGCCAACGTTATTTTTTGGCATTTGCAAAATTTTCAAGTCAAAGAGACTTCATAAATATGCAAATATCAAAATTTTATCAGAGAACAACAATCAGATTTTTGAAAATACCAAAAACGTACTCAAACATGTTTTTTTTAAAAAGAAAAAAGCTGGAAATAACTTTTTTGTGCAAAAACTCGGAAATAAAATTAAAGTAAAAAAAGATTCATTTTCAATAAAAAAAATAACTCAAGGGCATTTTAAGAACCTTTTTTTTATTCCGCTTTTTTTTCTACAATTGGTTTCATCTCCACTTCTTTTTTTATTGCAATATTATGTATGAAGCGCTTTATGAAGCCTCTCTACACTTTTTTCATTGGCACAACAATTTTTTTTGAGAAAAAGAAGGAGGGGCAAAAAAACTTCTATTTTTTTCTATTTTTTTAAATGAGACGTGACAAAAAGAAGTGGGAAAACTTTTTTTTCATATTTTCTCAAAAAAAGAATTGGCATGGATTCAAGCATGGCTTCTGGAAAATTTTCTTCACTTTTTGTACTTTAAAAAAATATGCTTTTAACAGAAATTATCTTTTTTTTTCTTCCTTCGAACCTAATTAAAATTAAAGAGAGAGAGAAAAAAGGGGTCTTTTTTAGTTAGTTAGTTTAATAAGTAACATTTACGACAACGACGCTATATCCACGTCAATGATAAAAATCAAGTTATTTAACAATTTCAAAAAAAGACAGCTGCAAAATATAAATAAAATAAATATTACCAAGAAATTTGATTTTTTATAAAATAAAGTAGAGACATAATTAATTCAAATATGCTGCTTTTTTGCTGCATTTAAATAAAGAAAGTCATATGCCATATTTTTTTTATAATAGAAAACAATTTGTATACCAAATTCAATATTTTAGATTAAAGGTGAAAAAAACGGGATAGTAACAATATTTGGATAATTGCATTTACAATCTTTCACCCCATATTTTTTTTTACAAAATTAATACTTTATTTGAAAATTAATTCAATTCTTTGATTTTTGTGCGTCTGAAAAATGTTTTCGCGTTCCTCAGAATTCTGTCTATGAAAAATAAATGAACATTTACAACCCCCACAGCCTTAAAGACAAAAGTCTTTTAAGACCATATTGTTCGTGTTTATATTACCAGAAACTTGTAAAAATAAATATAAAAACAAAAATAACGGAGACCTTATAATTTATAACCTACAATTTTTTAAGTTTATTGGAAATGAAGCTATTTTTATACATTAAATTTTTTCAAAATATATTTTAAAAGGCAAAGTTTTTTTTTAAATAATAACTGCAGAAACGTTGAAAAATGAAACAAAGTTATTGCAAGAAAATGTGTTTTAACATTCTTAAAAGAGGCCTAAAATATTGCTTAAATGCAAAATTTATCAAACTTTGATTCGTAAGGATAATGGGTACTTTTTCAAAAACTTTCTTATAAATTTATTAAATATTAACGAAAATTAACACAATAAAAGTTTGTTGATGAAAGCGTTATTTTGAACTTTCATAAATCTCAATTTTCAACAAATTGAATATTGTCAATAATCGAAATACCGAAAAACCGAAATCGAAGTACTTTTTATGTTTGAAATGGAAAAACCGAAATTTCGATTTCGCAGAACCCTAATTCATAATATGGAGAAAACTATAAACGAACACAGCGTGCTGTTTGTTGTGCTTTAAAAGTGGTCTTCTGAAAGCCAGAACTTTTTTACCAGGTCAGATAAAAAAATTCTGTCTTAGCATTTTGCTCGTCTCATCCAGTTATACAAAATTTAAAGACAGAATTTTTTTATCTGATCTGGTGAAAAAGTTCTGGCTTTCAGAAGACCATTTTTAAAGCGCAACAAACAGCACACTGTTGACGAACTTACATTTATTAAAGGCTTTATTATTAAAACTACTGATAATAAATTCATATTTCAACTTTTCTTAAATATCCAATTTTTTCTCTCTTTTCTTTGTAGCCAATTCAGTTCTAAGTTTTAATCAAATTCCTAAAAAATTTTGTGTTATAAATGCCGATGATATCAAAAACAAAGTTTTGGAGCTATTTTAAATCTTAAAATCTACAGCTACGCTTATTAATCCCCTTAGGGAATGAATGAAGAGGAAATTTTTTTATTGGTTCAAAGAAATTTTTAACACATTTTGTATTTTTATTTGCAAAATATTTGTTTTAATAAACTTAAAAAAGGAAACAGTTTTAAGAATAAAATTTTTGATGCCTTTTTTATTTCGAATTTAACCAACATAAATTTTCTTGGAAGAGAGGGAATCAAGAAATATAACTGCTAAAAATATCTTTTATTTTGGAATTTTTTGACAGTTAACCTTTGAACCAAAAAATCAAATGGGTTTTTTTTGTAAGCTTTCACCTGTGAAATTGCTTTTTTCGATCTCTCTCTCTCAAATCAAAGTACTGATGTAACAATTCAAAACGCTGCTTTGATGACGAAAACCTGTCTATTTATTTTTTTGTAACATATCTTTTTTTTTGTTTTAACAAATGTTTTTATTCTCTTTTTTTATTATTACTTAAGAATCTTGAAAAATTGATGATTTTTTCTTTGTTGACGACAATCATCACACTTGAAAAAATAACACAATTTATATTCTCTTCAAATAAAGCAAAAAAGAAAAGAATGAGAGAGGATTATTTTTTAAAAGACGAGGATAAAGCTGGAAATGAAAAGATGCAGATGTTCCTACAACACAGAGAGTCAAATACAGCACTAACTAATGTACTGTCTCTCAAGATCCGTTTCTTCTTCTTTTTCGAGCTCGCGATAATAATTAAGACAAAAGTAGCTTCCATCTCATTTTCCTTTTTCCTCCTTCTTCTTTTCTTTTTCTGGACAGATGAAAAAAAGTCAAATATCTAATTTTTTTTGTAATGAAAAACCGCAGATGGAAAAAAAATAAAAACGAACATCTTCGAATTTTTTATTTTCACTTTAAAAAAATGTTTATTAAAAAGAACTAATTGCTTTTATATAAATTAATCAAAAGATAATTATTATTATTGAGATTCTTTTTTTCCTTTTTTAACAAAATTTGAACATATCTTTTATTTTTATGATTGCTTTAGATTTGTCTGCTTTTAAATGAATGATTTCGTGTTATGTCTCGCCTTTAAGGCTTTCGTAATTTTTTTTATCGTGTTTTTACTTTCCGTGTTTTAATTTTTCTTTTTCTTGAGATTTAATCTCATTTTAAAAAATATGGAATAATAATATTCAATGAAAAGTTAATTAGTAAGGAAAAAAGCTTGGTATTAAAAAGGTTGCCATGAGTAATGCTATAAACCAATTTTGTTAAATACTTTATCAGAAAAAAATGTTAATTTGGAATTTAGCGAATGCAAAAAAGATCCAAAATGAAAAAGCTTTTTCAATATTTTTAATGCAAATTTAAAAAATTTTTAATTTCAAATTACAAATTATTTTTCTATTGTAGATTTTAAAAATTTTTATATTTTATTCATTTTAATAAAGAACAGAAACTAGTTTTACGGCAAAAAAACATTTTATTTTACAAAATTTTTGTATCAAAATTTTTCAAACAAATTAGAAAGGAGTAAAAAACCCTTCATTAATCATTTGAATCATCCTTGAAAAAAAAGAAAGAAATTGAAATTAGGTGCAAAAAAAGAGTTAAAAACACATCATTTTTACCACTTTTTTTCTCACCAAAATTATTGGCTCATTTTCATTTTAAAGACTCTTTTTTTTGTGGACCAAAAAAACTGAAGACAACGACATTTTTTCAATGCTTAATGAAAAAAAAACTCGTCAAATGCGTTTCTCTCTCTTTTTTTAACACTTTTTTTGTTGCTAAATTAAAAGAAAAAGGAAAACGACGCTTGTCATTTACTCAGTTTCAAAAAAAATAAAAATATTTAATTTTTTTTCATTTAAGTTTTGGAAGAGACGTTGCATGTTTTTGGTGGAGGAAAAAAATTGGAAAGAGAGAAGGGTTCATTTTTAGACATCCCCAAAAAAAGGGAACACATTTGGAGGAAAAAAATTGAAATGAATGCAGAAAAAAGTATGTCCGTTTTTGCTGTAAAAAAGTATGAGCGCGCGCGTCCCCCTTCTTTCCTTCGGTCAGTACCGGCACGACGAGAACGGCTGTGATGAAAATATATATATATATATAAGCAAAAGGCAATAATATAATATAGAAAACAGTCGTCCCACCAAAAACATTCTTTCTTCTTCGATGACGATCGATTGCTTTCTGCTTTTTTTTCTATCTTTGTTTTGAGTTTAAGGTTTTTCTTCTTTGGCAAAATTATAATGGCCATTTCTTTTTCTTATGTTTTTGTTCTATCCCTCCAGCTTTTTTGTTCTTCTTCTTTGTTTAACGAAGAAGATTCGGCATGGCTATTTTTCTCTTTTTTTTCTTTCAGTCTTATTGTTGAAAGGGGATGCAAATGGACACAAAAACTAAAGAAAAAGAGAAGACTGCTGTTGCGCAAAAAAAATTTTAAACTCTTATTTTTAGCCAAAGAAAAAAAAGGACACACTTTTTTTTGTGCCGAACATTGCGCGTTTTTTTCTTCTTTCAAAATGTTTAAACACAAAGAAAAAAAAGAGCCCAAAGGCAGCAGCATTGTTTCCAAAAAAAATTTTTCATTGTTTTCAAATTTTAATTTTTTTTCAAGGCCTCATTTCACTCAATTCTTTTTATATATTATCCCATATATATCTTTTATGTTATTGTTTTAATGTCTATTTTCGCGCCCATTTTTTTTAAAAAACATGATTGAATCAATAATTTTCTTTTTTCCCACGAATGTTTTTTTGGTAAAAAAATTTTTTTTTCTATCTTTGACCTTCAAAATTGAAACATTTCTTTTTTTGTAAAAAATCATCCCTATTTTTTACGGATTCAAAGATAAATGTTTCTTTTCTGTTTTTGATTTTTGTGTGAAAAAATGTTTTTTTAAAACAGATCAGGAAAAAAAGGAAGACTTGTTTTTTATTCTTCCATAACTTTTGCTGACAGCGCTGTTTTTTTTGGTTTATCATTCATCTTCGTTTTTTACTTCGATACTTTTTTCATTTATTCTTAAAGACAATATAATCCGACGTATCTTTGGCGCTTATTAAGCAAAAAAAAAACAGAAGAAAAGGTTGGAAAAAAACGCGCAAATCATTTTTTTACTTTCTGTCTTTTTTTTGCTGCACTATTTTTTTTGCCCTGATTGGCAGGTTGATAGTTTTTTGACATGAGTTTAAAAAAAAGAAAGAATTGCTTGCTTTTTTGCTTGAAGGAATAATTCCACTCACTGCCAATAGGGTTTTTTTCTTCTTTCTCTATGATTGTTAAAAGAGGAAAAAAACACGTGTCTTGCAAATTGTTAATCGATAATGATCAAATTATCATTATTTATTTTGTTTTTGCTTGCTTTTTTTGATGTTTGGGAAAATCAATGTTTTGGGTAAAAATTGAGTTTAAAATGTTAGATTAAATCTTTGAATCTCGCTTTTACAATCTTTTATTTTGTTATTATATTTTTCCGCTAATTTCTCCAACATTCATTTGCAAACGTTTTCGTTGTTTATTAATAATACCAAAATTTATGTGTTGAGTTTGGGAAACTTATAATTGTTTTTGTGAGCATTTTTTATTTGTCAGTATCCTTAAAATTACTTAAAGGGAGTGGGCGGTTTGATATTTTTTTGAATTTTTACATTTTTTTATCGAAATGGCTTGAACCTGATAAACAGATTATTTTTCTATTGTTCTTTAACTTGATCGTCAGGTTCATACCATTTCGAAAAAAACTTTAATATGGAAAATGTATCAAACCTTCCACTGCCTTTAAGCTTCATTATAAAAAGTGTAATTTAAAAATTGTTTAAAATTTTTACATTGGCTAACTTAATTTTTAGTGTTACCAATCAAAATTGTTATCATATTTTATTTGAAACATCTTTGTATTTCTTTGAACCTTTTAAAAAAATTTTATTTCACACGAATTTACTTTTTTTATATTTTTAAAACTTAAATTTTTCATATTTCTTTCAAAAACTTTAAAGCCCACTTTGTTTCACTTAAAATCGATCTATTTTTTCATTTCTTGTCAACTTTTTTCCTTTTAGTTTAAATTTTTTTTAACAACAAAGAAAAGTGCCCTAACTGAAAGGGGATATATAACTTTCTTACGTACGTTTATAAGAAGAAGCCCCCCTGAGGACCAAGGAAGAAAAAATATTATTTTTTTTTGGCTGATATGTATAACACGTTCATTCTTCTCTCGTTTTCGTTTTCAATTTTTTTTATGCTTTTTTGTTTGCAAGCATTTTTTCTTCAACTTTTTTTTCCGTGTTATTTTCCCAACGGAATTTTTGTTCGTTGAAAAAAAAGATGCGGTTGGATAACTCTTTTTTTTCTTCTTTCAACTTAAAAGTCATTTTTTGGTGACTTTAAACCATTTTAGTATTCCAAAGCATGAAACAACTTTTTCTTATTTTTGCACAAAAAAAATTTGTTTTTAAAGTTTAATTGAGTTATATTTTTTAAAGGTTCGAAAATTGCACTTTCATAAAAATATTTTACTCAAAATTTAATTTGTTTTTAATTTGCGTGGCCTTTTTTTTTGAAAAAATTATTAAATATTTTTTTTGTAACCGCCATTTTTTCTTTTTTTTTCTAGTAATATGCCGGATTCGCGCGATACAAGCGCAACAACCGAATCTGATACAGCAACGGCAATTGAAAAGATAAAAATCTCTGATCCTCCATTTACAAATGGACATTTTCAAGCAACAACTTCTGGAACGGCTTCAAGTTCATCATTGAATGGAAATGGAGTTGGTCCATCTTCAGATATTGATGGAAAATCTGAAGCATCAGAACGGAGTCAACGATCAGTTCCAAGAACGAATGGCTCCGGATCTGGGGTTGGAGTTTCATCAACAAAGGTATAATATTTTTATTTAAAAATTTTTTTTAACAATCATCAACTTGGAATTTTAATATGAATCACCAAAAACCGTTTTTTATCGTTTGCAAAAATCTTTTTCCCCAAAAACTAACGCAAAAAATTTTAATCAAATTTCAATCTTTCTTTTCAAAACTAAGCAAACATCCTTCTTTTTAGGTTCTATATCATATTGATGATGAAGAAGTCCCATATGCCACAACCGTTCCAATTCCACCCGATCGTATTACATTAGCAGATTTTAAAAGAGTTTTAAATAAGACAAATTATAAGTTTTATTGTAAATCAAATGATCCGGATGTTGGGGGAGAAGTTAAAGCTGAAATAAGGGATGACTCCCAACAACTTTATAAATCTTCAAATGGTCAATTTGAATTATTTCTATTAACTGCTGATGGCTCAAATAATTCGGATGGGGCAAGCAGCGGATTTTCAAGGAATGTTCGACAAATGGTTAGTGTGTAATTTATAATATGAGCTTTAAAGGGGAGCAGACAGTTTAATACATTTTTTATTTTTAACACATTTTTCGGAATTGTATGAACCTGATAATCAGGAAAAAGAGCAAAAGAAAAAGACCCTGATTGTTAGCGATTCCGAAAAAACGTTACAAATGAAAGATATTATAAAGCTTCCAATCCCTTTAAATTAATTCAAAAAAAAAACATTGACGAATAAGAAAATTTTTAAAAAATGCAGAAAAGAATTTCAATAAATTGAAGCAAAATTTTAGTTTTTTTGGATTTTAGTTGGTTATTTATCATTTGTATATTAACACAAATACTGTAAAATTTCGACTTCTAATAAACCAAGGAACTATATTATTTCGTAAAATTTATAATTTAAGATTAACAATAATTTGTAAAATTCCTAAAACAAAAAATTTTGTGCAAATAGCGTTTTTAAATCCCAAAAAATGATTCATGAACTTTTGGGTTATTTTTTGTTGTTGCAAATTCAACAGTTTTTTTATCCACTTGAAATTTATATGTGTGCCTAAAAATAACAGTTTTTCATATCTTTGACGTTCTTTAAAACAAATATTTTTAATATTTAGGTGCCAGGACCAGCTCCTCCACAATCGTATCCATTTATTCCACAACATTTGAGACAATTTCCTACACCATTCGATCATGGCGGTAAATTTTATCAACTTTTTTATTTAATCTTTAATCCCAAAATCCACTTATACAATAAGTGTATCAAGCTAACTACGAACAGTTATTTTTCTGTAAATTTTTTTTGCAAAAAAATCATTATTTAAACAAATTTCAATCTTTTTTTAAATTCATTCGTTTTGTCAAACCTCTATTTTTACCTGTTTTCTTTTTTGCTTCTCCTTTGAATGTCTGATTTGAAGCACTTTTATTCGAATCTCTTTCAACTTTGCCGACGCACTTAAATTTTATCCAAATAGATTTAAATTCAAAAAAGACTATAAAAACAGAGACTTCTTTTTCAAATTATTTATTTTTTATTATCTTTTAAATTTTACACGAGAATTTTTACGTTTCAAAAAAAGGTGAAACATAAATGCGACTTTTGTCTGTTTTAATTTAAAAATGCCACCTTTTTTTTCATTTTTATTGCACTTCTTTGCTGTCTTTGAAATTTATAAGATAATTAATTTTTATTTTTTCTTCTTCTATTTCTTGCTTTCATTCATTCTCTTTCTCATTTGCTTGCAAACAACAGATGGTTTATTTTCCTGCATATTTTTGGCTTTAAAAACTTTTGTTGTTTTGTGTTTTTAAAATGTGGGATAAATCTTTTGCTTATTCTTTTGGATTAAAGAAAAATGAAAAGTGATTGGAAGAGAGAAAAAAAATAAATGTGTGAAAGAGTGATGATTGCGGTCAAAAGAATCTCTTTCTTTTCCTTTTTTTTATCAAAACACATCACGTTTCTTTTTTTTGCATTCATTTTTTTGATTGGGTTAAAGTTTGAAGGGTTCATAAAAACAAGATGAGATGGAAAATTTTGAGGTTTTTCGATTTGCTTCCAAAATATTGATAACTTAAATTTGTTTTGTTTTTCGAACTTTTGAAACTTTCGTTGCAAGACCTACTTTTGATCACTTATTCTTTGTAGCCTTCTCACTTTTTAACAATTATGTTTTTATCTCTCTCTCAATTACTTAGTCATTTTCTAACATCAACACCAAACAAACTTGTTAAACTTTCACATATTTTTTTACAATCCATATCTCTCGTTTTTCATAAACATATAAACAATGTTCTTACAATTTCAAGTATCATTATGATACTTGAAATTTAACAATATATGTAATGATATTTTGCTGTAAAGCATTTTAAACATGTTAAAAAAACTTTGAAACAATTTTTTTTTGTTAAATAAGTAAGTATTGCTTTCTTGAGTTTTGTTTCAGAAAAAAATTAATATACGTCACACATATTTTTTTTAACTTCGAATAAACTATTACAGTGTAAAAAACTTTTTTGAAGTGGTATACTTCATAAAAAATGAGAATTTAAGCGTTTTTTTTCTTCTTTTTTTTGAGTTTGTTCTTTGATTTTGGATTTTTAAATATTTGGACTTTTAAGTGATTAGTTTTTAATTTATCATTTCATAAAGATTCTATTTTCGAAGATCGAAACTTCGTGCTTTTTACAAATACTTTAAAAAACACCTTTGAAATTTTAGACTACAAAATTTTTCAAAAGAAGCTTTAAACTGCTTTTTTAACTAACTACTCCATTTTTAAGAGCCATTTTAAGTAAAATTCTCTTCAAATCTTCTTTCATCACCATTTTCCCGTTTCCTCCCTTTTTATCTTTCCTTTCTTTTAAAATAGTAAATCTCTAACAATCATCATCATTATTGTCACCTTTGAAGCCTCATCATCTTTCATTGTCATTGAATTGCATTTTTCTTACCAACAAAAAAAATTCTTTTTCTGACGTGATGGGATGAAGCAGCAGTGATTACTGTTTTTTTCACTTCCCATCGATATTAAAGGAAAGGAAAGGAAGGCAGGGGAACTGTGATCAACAAAGACAGAACTTTCAAGAGGGATGGATTTAAGGTGAACTTAAAAGAGACAGAAAGACAAAAAAAAGTGGGATAAAGATTGGAGGGGCTTGCGCAAGAAAAATCACAACAAGCACCCAACACATCCCCTTCCTTTCTTCCTTTCAATTGGCTTTTATGCTTCTTTTGTTTTTTCGTGGAGTCTTAAAATTTTTCTCTCATTTTTTCAA